>JADBJO010015497.1:0-5000 GCA_016801955.1 Conus betulinus
ATTTCTATTGCCCCCCCCCCCCCCCTTTCACCTCTCACGCCACCCCCCTCCCTTCCCACCCCACCTCCGCCCAACCACAGTCGCTTCAACTTGTATTGGGAGAAGATGGGTCTTCTAAGTTTCCTCAAGCACCGAGTCACCACACCCATCCCCACAATCTCCCTAGTCAATCGTAAACTACCAGAAACGCCTTGTTTCCATACACGTCACTCCAGACTTTTTTTTAAGCTGTGAAACTCTCCCCCCCCTCCCCCCTCCGCCGCCCCCCCCCCCCCCCCCATCCTCCCTCCTCACGCATTACCCTCCTCCTCCACCTTCTCTTACCCATGCCTCCCCCTCCTCTCCCACCACCACCACGCCCCTGTTACTCACCCCACCCACCCCCTCTCCAAATCACCACTTAAGTCCTTATCTTTCTTCTCGCCCACTCCTGTCGTAAATGGTACCCTCCCTGAGCGAGAAACGGGATCCTCTTTTTGTTTGGGGGTGAAACTGAACCGACTCGGCTAATGAATCTATGTACCCCGAAGGCAAAAAGGTTTTGTGTGTGTGTGTGTGTGTGTGTGTGTGTGTGTGTGTGTTTTCCCTTCGTACCTTTTCCCCAGTTCTTCCCTCTTTGCTGTCATATAGGACAAAGAGCAGAAGAAAAGAGGGGGTTGAAAGTGGGAGGGCGGGGAAGAGGGTGGTCCCAAAACCACCACCACCACCATCCCCCCTCCCCCCCCCACCCCCCGCCCTCGACGCTTCTCTCCCCTTCCCTTCCCTTCCCTCTTTCCCGAATTTCGTGCGAAATAGATCCCCCCCCCCCCCCCCCCCCCGCCCCTCCCCCCAATAACCCGTCAAACGGTTTACATTGCTTAGGGCGGCGTGGAATAGTTTTCACGGTGCATTGACCTGTGAACTGGGAACAGTTTGTTGTCTGGCAGAGAATGGGGAGGGGTGTAGTAGTACGGGGGGGGGGGGGGGGGGGGGGGGGGGGGGGGGGCGCGTGAGCGCGTGGACGCCACGGCTTGACACGTTATGGACCTGCCCTGCCCCCCCCCCCCCCCCCCCCCCCCCCTTCCTCCTCACCGCTTGGTGTAAAGGAAAGGGAATAGAAGAAGAAGAAGCCGACAGATGCCACGCGGCGTGCCAGGAAAGTGCCACGCTTTCGTTCGCGCGTGGGTTATTACTAATACTACGACTGAGCGACTGAGTGAGTGAGTGACGGGCCGAATCTCCCCCTTACCTACCCCCCCCCCCCCCCACTTCCCCCTAATCACCCCCAACTCTCCCCCATCCAGTCCTCCCTCTCTTTCCCTCGCTTCCGATGAAATCACACGAGAACTTGATCTCCCGTTTCCACTTCCGATCCCTTCTCCCCCCCCCCACCCCCCCACCTTGCATTCTCTCTCTCTCTCTCTCTCTCTCTCTCTCTCTCTCTCTCTCTCTCTCCTCACCCTCACCCTCCACCTCCCACCTCCCCCCACCCCTCCCCCTTGTCGTCCAGACGTCTGTCGTCACTTCCGTCTGAGTGCCGCCGCCCTACTGAGCGCGTGAGAACAGAAGTGGTGGGGGATGGGGAGGAAGAGCAATGGAAGCAGAGAGAGAGAGAGAGAGAGAGAGAGAGAGAGAGAGAGAGAGAGAGAGAGAGACTAGGGAGGAGATAAGAGAGAGCTAGCGAGGGATGAGATACAGGAAAGGGAGGGCACTTTCGGGGTGATTGGGACGTTCGTGAGACCCTCGTGTTGTTTAGATTTGTCCAAAGTGGAGGGGGTAGCTTGTCAAGTGATGCTGTTACGCTGATTGTATCTGGTTCGGTTCTGTGGGGGAGACGGAACTAACAATAATTTCTACCTACCAGATAGAATTAACGATTTCTACCTAGTCTCAGCTCAGTCACTTAGTGCTAGTTTTAAAATGTCATCACTTTGTTCATCAAAACAATCTTCGTCATTTCGACAAACAGGATCGTGTTGCTGGTAATGATTGTTGTTGTCACTTTGTATTTCTTGTTGTTGCTGTTGTTTGTACAGTTTATGTGGTCGTTATTATTTCACAATATTAAACTGAGGTGCTTCTTCTTCTTCTGCTTCTTCTTCTTCCCTTTTCCCTCCCTACTCCTCCTCCTTCTCTCCCCTCTCTCCCGCCTCCTCCTTCTTCTTCTCTACCCGTCACCTCCTCCTCCTTCTTACAGAATTTAATGCACTACGCACGCAAACGAACACACACACACACACACACACACACACACACACACACACACACTCTCTCTCTCTCTCTCTCTCTCTCTCTCTCTCTCTCTCACACACACACACACACACACACACACACACACACACACACACACACACACACACACACACACGTATCCTACATCTGATACGCAAGTAATGAGAAGGAGGATGATAATGGCAAAGACAATGACGAAAAAGATTTGACGCCAGACATGTCCCCTGTGTTATGTCCCGCCAGCCCTCTATCCTCCATCACCACCACCATCACCAATAGCAGCATGCTAGCTTCATAGGCTGATAATGGCAGTTTTTTCCCCATGAAAATGGCTATTGCCCTTCAGGAAAACGAGTTGAAGCTGTTATCCCTGAAGAACACACCTGTTTTTCCTTGGACATTTTTTTTCTCTGCTTCCTAAGAATAACAAGTGTTTTTTCCCCCCTATTTTCTCAAGGAAAATAATAATCATCGGCGTTTTCCCTAACGACCACAACTGCTTCTTCTATTTTCGCGGAGAAACCGACGATAATCCTTAAGGAAAACAACATAGAAAAAAAAATCTGTTCTTTAGCGACTACAACTATTTTCCCTATTTTGCAGGAGCCATTTGCGCTACCCATGAGAAGTAGCGATCATAGATGCCCCCCCCCCCCCCCCCCCCCCCCCTCCCCCCAGTGAACGATTTGCGTCCGATATTTTTTTTCTCAGTTGAATAAACTAGGGCGACAGTTACTGTGCCAAGGAAGATAGGGGAAGTAATCATCATCCTGACCAAAAAAGAAAAAACAAAAAAAAGGAAAGCACTTATTATTCAACTTTCATTCAACGCGCGGAATTTGCGAAGATACGTAATTGTTCGTTCTTCGACTTTGTTGTTCTGAATGTTGTTTGTCTTGTCTGAAGAAGACGTAAGAGGTCGAAACGCGACGTGTTTTGTCTTGTATTTTTTGTTTGTCTCCGTTTACTGGCGAATTTACTTTAATGTCCTTTAAAAAAACAAACCATCCCTCCGAAAATAGCTGCGATCCAAGGGCAATAAGTGTTTCCCCTCGTTTTCCTATCTTCCTGAGGAAAAGAGCTATTACCGCTTTTACACGCTAGTAAACACCACTACCCCTTCGTTTCTGACTCGTTTTTTTTCTACATCGAGACTACATCCCCGTTCATCCTCTTCCTCATGCTCTATTTTACACACACACACACACACACACACACACACACACACACACACACACACCGCACACACGCAACGCACGCAAGCACGCACACACACACACACACACACACACACACACACACACACACACACACACACACACACACACACAAAACACGCACATAAGCACGTGTACACACACACACACACACACACACACACACACACACACACACACACACACATACACGTACGCACGCGCACGCACACACACACACACACACACACACACACACACACACACACACACACACACACACACACACACACACATGTACGCGACCACACACACGCACGCACGCACGCACGCGCACGCACACACGCATGTACGCGACCACACACACACACACACACACACACACACACACACACACACACACACAAACACACACACATGCGACCCCCCCACACCCCCACCCCACACCCACCCCCACCCACACACACACACACACAGATGAAAGGCACACACACACACACCACACACACACCACCCACACACACACACACACACACACACACACACACACAGACACACACACACACACACACACACACACACACACACACCACACACACACACACACACACCTTCTGTTGATCCTCCAGGAGCTCGACCTTTCCCCTGTTTCACCTTCACCTGGTCCCCGTCCTCCACCCTCACACCACCACCACCCCAACCCCCCGCCCCTCCACCTTCTCCCCCACTTCCCGTCTCCCCTCGTTCTTCTTCCCACACTCCAATCCCCGTCTCGTGGACACGGAGACAGACAACAAACAACGATGCTGTCCAGCGGCGGGGGGGGGGGGGGGGGGGGGGGGGGGGTTAGGAGGGAGGAAGAGAGGGAGGGAGGGGGTGGTGAGAGACGTCCTTCCGTTCACACGGCATGCTTGCTATACCTGTCTGTCTGTCTGTCTGTCTGTGTTTCTAGGCTGTCGTGTTTTTCATTTCCCGGTTTCAGACACTCTTGTGTACACAGTTTCAAAGGGAGGGAGGGAGGGTGAGAGGGGGCGGGAGGTGTCCCTCCGTTCACACGCTATGCTTGCTATACCTGTCTGTCTATCTGTCGTGTTTTCATTTCCCGGTTTCAGACATTCTAACGTAGTTTCAAAGTGACGTGACTGCAGGCGGAAATTTAAAACAATTCTTAGCAAGTCCGCCCAAAACAAGGACAAACAATTTCCAAGACAAACCACAAGTTACAAGACAATCCTGTTACGAGATGCTACAACATAAAACAGGGAATATCATGCAGTCTTCTTGAGAATCTGAGTGCAAAAAAGAGGCCGGAAAATTACAAAAAAAAAAAAAAAAAAAATCTTCTCTCATCTTTGACAAAAAAAGAGGATGGAGAAGAAAAAAAAAGTTTGAAATTGCCGTAATAGTCACTACGACTGCTTTGACACACTAAGTAAACTTTGCTTCAGTAACAGGAACCTACTTAAAAATGCACATTGTGACAATGTCGGATCTTTATTTTCAACCGTACTCTTTGATTTAAAATTATTTTTGCGTTTCTCTTTCTCAGTCATCAGGCAGCAAATTGTAACAGTAAAAAAAAAAAAAAAAAAA
>JADBJO010015497.1:12500-15000 GCA_016801955.1 Conus betulinus
TAAAGTATGACTAGATAGGGTCTGGCCAGTTTGAGAGAGAGAGAGAGAGAGAGAGAGAGAGAGAGAGAGAGAGAGAGAGAGAGAAGAGAGAGAGAGAGAGAGAGAACTGGAGGAGGTATCATCTAGATGCTGGGGAATTGTGCAATGTAGAAGTGGTATCAGGATGCCACCCACGGACAGGCCTGCTGAATGGTTTGGCATTGCTGGAGAAGTGGAAGAGGCTGGGGAAAGCAGCACTGGAAGGGGAGGGGGTGGGGGGGGGGGGGCGTAGAAGATCATATGGAGCCAGAAATCCACGTTTCTTGTCAGGGGAGACCATCGTCAACACTCTGTCTAGAAAGGAGAGGAAGAAGAAGAAACAAAGCCCTGACCAGAGCGTGTTCGCCTGACTTGACAATCATCCCCAAATAGGGTCAACACTATGAACATTGAACCATCACGATGACAAACCATAAATGCCAGCACATCCCTCTTATATACCCCATTACTCCCCACCACCCTGTTTTACGGCACTAAGATCCACAACTGGCAGCACAATCTCACTTTCATGGAGTCCCACTGACGAACAAGGTCTACAGCGATCTGGTGGCTTTTCAGCGGACTGCTGAATACGTTCGCGTGAAGCCCACGGCATCCCAAACTCAACAGACGATGTGTCTTCTTTTTTACGACGACGGAGCATTCCATACCCCATGCACCCTCCACTTTTCTCCCACGGACTTGGAGAGAGAGAGAGAGAGAGAGAGAGAATTCACCAGTGCGCTCACCCACTGCAACCAGATGCCACGGAGTGCACGTGCAAATCGCAACGTGTGTGACCCGGCGGCATCCTGCCGCGCGCCGACTTGCTAATGTCTGTGACACGTTGACAGTGGCTGTCACCCCTCCTCCTCGTTGCTGGCGGCTATCGTCTGCCTCTCTGTGACAGCCACGGCCACATAAAACCTCTCCGGTTCCTCCTGCTTGCTGCTGCTGCTGCTTCCCAGGATGAAGAATAGCCTTTTTTTCACTGCTGGTTTGGGACACGGAGGAAGGGAGTGGGAGTGTATTGGTGAACACAGGGTGGACGAGGAGGGGGGAAAGGGCGTATGTGAGAAGACGGCGAGAAGAAAGATGGGTATGGGAACAGAGAATGACAAAAAAGGGCGCAAGAGGGCTCTCAAGCAGAGAGATGAGGTATCCTCATCTGTGCTGCTTGGAGGGGTTACGTTTCGTTATTCCTCAGCCTCGGCAAGGCTTTTTAAACAACATGGCATGTTTATCCTGTGCGAATTTTTTTATGTTTGTTTTGTTTAGGGGAGGGGGAGGGTATCCATAAAGTTAGAGGGTGTCCATAAAGATATCTACAAATTGAATAATGCTGACATCAGATGCAGATTACCTCTTCCGCCCCTGCTCGTTAATTCTAGTAGGTTTTCCTCTCACTCAGACTTGAAGACCGTTGGGACGCCACAGAAGACTTTGCTGCTGCAACCAGCTTCCTCCACCCCTCCCAGTTCTCAGACGCCCTTAGGCAGTTGCTGAGTGTGAGGCCAGTCCATTCACTGATGTTGTCCTCCCATCTCCTTTCTGTCTTCCTCTCCTTCTCCTTCTCCTCGCACTGTTCCTTGTAGAGTGGTTTTGGCAAAGTCCTGTTGATCTTGATACATGACCACACCATCTCATTTTCCTTCTTTTCAGTGTGGACAACAGGTCTTCGTCCAATGGCTTGCCTTATTGTGGTCTGGACCTCCAAGTTGGTAATGTGGTCTTTGTATGAGATGCCAAGGATCTTGCGAAAGCATCTCATCTCCAGTGCCTGAAATCTTATCTCAGGTTCAGCTGTCAGGCTCATCACCATACAACTACGGGCAACCCACTTTAACATCACCATCATACAAGCGTACAAGGTTTCCTATAAAATGAGTTGCATTTCTCAACTTTTTTTTTTTTCCCTTTTATTCGTGGCTTTATCAATTTTTTCATGTAAAGAGTAGAAAGTGGAAATTAGGACGAACGCGCGCGCCTCATGACAGACAACAATCGCTGGCTACCGTTATAGAATACTCAGTCTTGTCACAGAAACTTATACGGAGAATATTGGTGTAAGCTGAAAAAAAGTGTCTCACTATTGTTAATTCTTTATAATAGTATGGTTTAATTCTCCGTCTTGTGATGTCAAAAATGTAATGCAATGCAATACTGTCGATCTTATTTACGGTGAGAAGTAAACAATAGAGCGCACAGCAACTTTGCTCCTACAGTGAAACCATTAAAGGCAACCAACTCCATTCATTCATTCCGCTTCTGGTCACCACTTATTCCACACAAAGACAAGCAAACAAGGAAACATAACTCCAAAAGCAAATGATTTCAAGCTTGTCCACAACACACCTGACCTGACTCTTGTTGCTCAGAGTTTGAGAGGGTAATGCATGAATCCACTGTTCAAAAATTTAACATTTTAATGCCCATGTTAGTCGCTGTGACATGAAAACGAAGTTTATTTTGCTGCACATTG
>JADBJO010015497.1:17500-30000 GCA_016801955.1 Conus betulinus
CCTCCCAACCCCCCTCCCCGGCATCCTGAATTCCTTAAAACTCTAAAGGGACAGGGCCGTATCCAATCGTGACTAGATGCCTTTCTACTGTGATATTCTTTTTTTTTCCCCACACATGCTGGTGCTGCCAGAATTCGAACCAGCAACATGCAGGTGATTGGCCGTGGACGTCTCAAGGCGTTGCCTTCTTAGACGAATGCACATACCCATATCTCTACAGGACATCTCTTCTACGCTGGGAAATGTAAGCCTTATGAAGTTCAATCTTGTTCCTTCTCCGCCAGATCCCGCTGGAACTCTTTTCAGCTGCCTCTGCCTGCCATTGCTTTGGCGTTCTGTTCTCTTCAGGATGGACCCCGTGGTCAAACGGTTGGAGCGCTTGCCTGCGGTGCTGACGGCCGTGAGTTCGAACCACACGTGGGGTCGGACTTCTTCGGCTCGAAAACCCTCTCTGTGTACCCAGCAGTAACTGGGTACCTGAATCAGTGTAAGGAAGGTTAAAGGCGGCGGAGGGTGAGGAACGGGCCCCACATTTCATCATGTCGTGCCCTAGATCCGGTGAACCTCTGACAGCTGACTGTCCATTTGACAATACTCTATGGGGACTTGACCTTAGCAAACTTCATAACCTCACCCCTTCTCGCCAAAACCGCGAGTTGTTCCAAGATGTGTCATAAACTGATGGGCCTACACACTCCCTGGCTCCACTCCCTACAGCGAGGACTGTAGCCTGGAAGCCAGATTCCCTCAAGCTGCTGGGTAGACCGGCATATTTCTCAGTCTGGTGGATGTGAGCTTGCTCCACTCTGTATTCATATGGCACGGTGAGTTCAAACAGAATCGTTGTTTCCATGAGTCTGATTGGAGTATAAAGTCCGGTCTCATGGCACTCGTCTTGCTGATCTGTCGATGGGTTTCACATTCTGCAAGGTCTGCTATGCACTCTCAATCATCCATTCAGTCGAATAAAACCCACATTCCATGCCCTTGATATCACAACTGTTCCAGACCATGTATTTGTAACCTCCTGACACATGGAAGGTCGATGCTGGGGCTTCTGGTCAGTGCTTTGTCAGTGCTAACCGCCTGTGTAGTCTCTTTCAGCACTTGCATGTATTTCCAGTGTATCTTTCTGAGGTCGGCGCTGCTTTGCATGAACTCACGTTATGTTCCACTGTTTGTTTGCCCTGACAGAACGGTCACGTATCTGATTTCCCCCCATTGCTCCACTTTGAATTCGAGGCCAGGAGATCATAACTGTACAGATCTGAGGATGAAGCTGATTCTGAGAGGCAGCATCCGGCACATGTCATTCCAGCTGAGACTTCTTTGCAGAGCCTTTTCCCACGAAGTCCACTGGGCGTGTCGGCCTTGTGGGACTGCCTCCCGGATTCTCTTGTAATCCACTTCTTCTTCAACCCCCCTCTTTCACCGCGTCTCTCTTTGCTTTCCCTCTCGCCGCTGACCACCACCTCATTTCTGTTGACCCCAGCCCTTGTGTCTTGGTTTGCCTGCATCGTGTTATTTCCTTGACCTACACATTGTTCATTTCCGTGTCTACTGCTCCCTGAACTTTCCATGTCCTGCCAGTGTTTAGCCTGGGCTGCACTGGTCTCGCACCTTTTCCACGGAGTCCTTTAGCTTGGTTAATAACATCGCTTTACCAGATCTGTACTCCTCCCGAATAGATTTCAGAGTTCTGTACTCCTCAGAGCTATCTTGAGTTTCGCGTGGCATTAATAGAGCGCAGCTTCGATGAGACCCAGCCATTTTCTCGTGCACTTGTTGATTCTGGCCTCCATTGTTTCCACTGCGCTAGTTCTGTCATTGTATGTCAGTAGATGCCAGAGGAGCTTCAGGATCAGCATGAACTGCAGACCACGTACCTTGTATTTACCACGGAGGCCACCCTGGTCTGTTATCTGCAGGCCTTGCCCTGCCATTTGCGTGCTTTCTTTTCCCCTCTTTATATTTTCCAAGGAGTAAGCACCCCACCTTCCATGGCTCCTCACTGGGTCTTCTGTCACTGTTGAATGGCTTGGTTGGCTGCAGTGAACGTAAATTTTTGTTAAACTTCTGTCCCTTTCTCTAGGGAGAGGATTTGTAGTTTTTTTGCTTGAAATTCATCCTTGATGAAGCAATCAACTTGTCTGACTGCTTCAGTATTTTGTGTGTGTGATCTTTCTTGATGGCAAGGACTATTCTCTCATCCATGTTAGAGTTTTAGAAGGGCATTTGGTATCCATTCTAGAGGTCATCTAAACCTGTGCCACTCATGCTGTTTTCAAGATGACCTCCATTTCCAACACACAAAGCACTGGAGGAATGACTCAGCACATTGCTACGCCAGCTTCCAGACTGACCTGGTCTCTTGTGTATTCTCGCGTATTGTGTATAGTGTGTGGAGAACCTCATTGAGAAGCCATGGAAATGCCTGCACAGTATTTCTCGGATTTTCTTTGAGACATGATACATCTTGTGTGGAACAGATCCACATGCATTAGCCAGATCGAGGACACCTCTTGTATGTCCTTTTTCTCCGCGTTAGCTCTTTAGGTTGCTTCCTGAATCATAGTAGCACGTCCCACTCACCCAACCCTCCAGGAATGCCTCCTCTCTGGACTGACAAATCCATGTACTTATCTACTGTGAAATTCGTAGTCAGTCTGATCTCCATGACAGGGCAGAAGACCTCCTCCCTCCCCTCCCTATAGGTTCAGAAGAATTACTGGTCTGAACTGGTTACTATGACTCGAGTTTTGTTCCTTTGGAATGCACGCTCCATTAGCTATCATCCACTGATCGCTGATCTTTGGGCTGCTCCATTATGTTCTTACCATTTTTGTCATGCCACTCAAAGACATAGGCACATTTTTAAACAGTAACCATGGTACTCCGTTGAGTTCAGCCGAAGATCTGGCTCTAGCTTTCGTAATCAATTTCGTTACACAATCCAGTTTTGATGACTTTTACATTGGCTGCATCAAGACCTGGGTTTCAAACGGTGATTCGCTCTGAGGGTCAGAACATGTTTTCCTGGGAAGCTGCTCAGGAGTTTCTTTGTGAATTGTGACTGTTCCTGATTTTGGTTCTTCGAATAGTTTTCAAACAAACTGGAAGGTGTTGAACAAATTAGTAGTGGGGGGAAAATAAGTGCAGGCTAACACTTGGCAGGCGTCTCTGAAAAAGCATCTTGGCTTTTCTCTTTTTTGTTCCTCCTCCTTCTTGCTGATTCTGCTTCGTTGATGCCACTGTGTTGTGCTTTCAGGTCTTCCAAGTACCTCTCAGACCCTTTTTTTCTCATCTTCTGAGGCAGCTTTCCTCTGTTTCTTGCGAGTCCTATTCCTCTCTTGGATGTTATCCATCTGTGGCTGGCGTCTGGATTTTGGCCGTCTCACTCCATAGGTGTCTTTCTAAGTTCTGTGCAAATGTCTCCGAGCATGTTATTTACTTGCGCAGATAGTGAAGACACCATAGTGCCCCTGTCTGCTCATACAAGGACCTGTATCGTTTTAACCCCCCCCCCCCCCCCCCCCCCCATCCCATCAGAGCGAACACAGTCAGTCACTCTCAGCCTTGCTGGGGGTTCGTCGCTTCAAGTTTCTCATCAAACCTACCCATGCCTCTCTAGCTATTGTAGCCCTACTACCCTCCACCCTTTCTTGCCGGTCCCTGCACCTCCCTCTTCATTTGAACCTGCGACGGTCAACCAAAAAAAAAAAAAAAAACAAGCAACGCGTCCCACCTCTGCTACTGACCTTTGCAACAGTCGGCACTGTCCCTTTTACTTCAAGCTCACCATCCTCTCTTCCTCTCGCCTCTACCATAGAAAAAGGAGGGGGGGGGGGGGGGGGGGGGGGATCCACTCAGGGCGACAGACAAAAACAAAAGGGTGGCGACTGCTGCAGCGCACCCCATGTGACGATGATTGCCGGATAGCTCCTGTCTCGGGTGACCGAATTAACTCCAGTCTACCCTACATCAATGGTCCAAGGCGCGGATAGAGCATGGTTGACATCACCGCTGGGCTTTAAGGAAATCGGTCGCAGCGAAGCATTCAAGCTTCGTTGCCTTTTCTGTTTTCTCA
Source organism: Conus betulinus (assembly GCA_016801955.1). Taxonomy (NCBI): domain Eukaryota; kingdom Metazoa; phylum Mollusca; class Gastropoda; order Neogastropoda; family Conidae; genus Conus; species Conus betulinus. The sequence continues at coordinate 21,588 of JADBJO010015497.1, forward strand.
ATCTCTTCTATTTTTAACCCTCCCCTTTCCTGCCTTTTCCACTACCTTATTCCATTTTCTTCCTAAATCCGTTTACTAACAATTTCATACCATTTTCTAATTTTCCGTATTTTTTTTTCACACCTTTTCGTCCTCCTTGTTCCTACGTTCACATCTAACGTTTGCTACTTTTCCCTGAAGGCTTCTCTCAATTTTTCCTTTGTTTTCTTCTTCTTCTTCTTCTAATTCTTCTTCTTCTTCTTCTTCTTCTCTCTCTCTCTCTCTCTCTCTCTCTCTCTCTCTCTCTCTCTCTCTCTCTCTTTACCTTTTTCATACTTTTCTCACCTCCCCGTAAAGGAGAAACAGTGGAACATGGGTGTTTTCATCTCATGGCTTACGACATTGATCAAGAGCTCTTGATTTATGCCTACGATCATCTGTTGCAGTCGTTTGATCAGCCAGCGTGAATCTTTTCTTCAACTTTTTCCTGCTTTCTTCCACTTTTCCCCTATCTTGACGCAGTTCTTTCCCCTTATATTTCCCACATTTTTTTTCTACTGTTTGTATTTCGTTCTCCCTACGTTTCCTTACATTTACATACTTTTCTCTTTGCTTTCCTACTTCTTTCTACCTTTTCCTGTTTGTCCTTACTTTCCTCTTACCTTACTACTTATAACCCCACCCCCACCACCCCAACCCCCACCATCAACCACTTTCCCTACCTTTTCCGGTTTTGTCTCGAAGGGACGCCACCAGATGATGCTATGTCCAAGTTCAAACAGACGTCGCCACAACAAGTTCATACCCCAATGCGAATTTAAAAAAAAACAATGACACAAACAAAAAAACACATAGCAAAAAAAACAACACAGAAAAAACCTCGACATACAGATAGTCATCTTATAAGCTTCAAGACGTCACACCACCATACCCCCGCCCCTTCCTAGTTATTAAGCTATGTACGCTGGACTGCTACAGCATATCTCTCTTCATGATTCCTTGTCCAAGTCCATTCTACGGGGTACAACAGAGGATGGATATTTCAAAGGCAGATTTAAACAACAAATCCGTGGATGTAACGGTACCATCTCACGAGAAGACAACCACTTTGCTTCTCTTGAACTTTTAGTTTTCAATTCTAAAAATAAGTGGATTTTGACCCTGAGTGTAAAGGGTAAAAAGCTACATTAATGTGATATGACCAACAACAAAAAAAAAAAAAAAAAAAAAAAAAGAAAAAAAAAAAAAGCCTAAGGGTGGAAATACTCAAGGCTTTTGATATAGTCTCTCTCTGAGTTACTATGCAACATTATTAGTCTGTAACTCAAATCTAAACAACGCCTCAAAACGGTTACATGGATTCTTCAGTGATTCGTGTAAGAAGAAAGAAAGAAAGAAGAAGAGTGCACAAAGAAGATACAGTGAAGCGGTACTCATTTCTAATTGTGGTGTGTAGCCCTGTATCCGCAGGCAGAAAATAGCAAGGAGGAAAACAAAAACAAACAAAAAAAAAAAATAGCAGCAGCAGCTAGGGACACCTCTGCAGTAAAAACAAACACACAACACTGGGAAACTGACGATCCCTCCGACCGACCGACCGACCGACCGGTCTTCGAGCTGTGGCCAGTGAGAGTGCCGGTAGACCACACAGACAGACAGACAGACCATGACCAGTGGCCCCCAGTCAACGAAGCGAGACGTTCACTCCTTTGTAACGATGACCTGTCTGTAGGGTCATGCTCTGTTCCGCACTGGCGGAGAAAGCGTGGTAAGGAGCGCCAAGAAGGGGGGAGATTAGCACGGCGCTTCGTTAAGCACACGCGATGCACGTGAAGTGTGAATATCACTCACTCCTCTCTGGGTAGGTCCAGTCTGGCGAGGTTGTGTCGGAAAATGTGGTGTAGTCACTCTCTCTGTCCCTGTGTGTGTGTGTGTGTGTGTGTGTGTGTGTGTGTGTGTGTGTGTGTGTGTGTTGTGTTGTGTGACTGACAGAGAGAGAGAGAGACAGAGAGACAGACACACACACAGAAAGAGAGAGAAAGAGAGCTTGACAAACATGTCAAACTATACGTTTCTCTTTGCAAATCTTCATCTCATCGCTAGTGTTTGATTGCTGGCTAACAAACTATGAGAGGAAACATCTAAAGAACAAACAAAAACATACAAAACGACAAAAACAAATAGATGCTAGCACCGAAAAGTGTGTCACGTCAGAAAGGTTTACAAAATGTAAAACTTGACACGGTGTGCAGATGTAAAACTTAACGGTAATGGACCTGTTCCGAAAAAAAAAAGTAATCTGGAGAAGGTAACGACTGATCTTCCATTGCACATAGAATTAGTTTTTTTTTTTTTCTGTTTCTGGGTCAAGCAAAATCTAAAGAGTCAATTACTGGATTTGAAACACACTACAAGACAGCATCTGAATATCGACTGTCGGCATTATCGGCGCACTGCTTTACACCCATGTTTTGACATTTTTTTTTTTATCCCCTTTCTGAATGAACTATTGGCTAAATGATGGGGCAAAATTGCTTGGCCGTGCCTCACCGGCGGCATCTGTCCCATGAAAACGGCGGGGTCACTCTTGCGAGCTCTAATGCAGATTCCCTCCCTTGCAGATTTCCGAACATGGTCTACTGGAGGAACGGAGAGGTGCAGTACGAAAGTGAAGAGACAGAAGTGGAGGCTGGGGGTGGGGGGTGGAGTTTGAAGCGGGTTGGGGGGAGGGGGGGGGGGGGGGGGGCAAAGGAGCGAGGGACGACCTACGAGGAGGTGAACGAGAGTAAATAAAACAAGCTTTGAACCTGAAGATGAATGTCGCACTGCACTGAACTGCATCGTATTGCGTTGTAATAATAAATCTTCCTCGCTGCAGAGTTTCTGTGTGATAGTCGGACTGTCCTCCCGCGGGGAGACATGTTTATTTCTAGAGAGAGAGAGAGAGAGAGAGAGAGAGAGAGAGAGAGAGAGAGAGAGAGATAAAGAGAGTGTGTATGTATGTATGTATGTATGTATGTAAGAGAGTGTGTTTGTCTGTCTGTCTGTCTGTCTGTCTGTCTGTATGTATGTATGTGTGTGTGTGTGTGTGTGTGTGTGTGTGTGTGTGTGTGTGTGTGTGTGTGTGCGCGCGCGCGCGCGCGCGTGTGCATTTTACATGTCAAAAGTGTGCAAGTCAAGTCAAAATGATCTTTCTTGAGGGTAAAGGAATAAGCTATACAGCTTTTTTACATCCTGCCCTCAAAAACAATAAGAAAAGGGAATCATAAGGCAACATAAAAAAAAAAAATCATAAGGCAACATCCAAAGACTAATCATTTCAAGGAAAACAACATAGGCATGCAAACATTATCAATTGAAAATTAACTTTAGACCGAGAGATACCACGCACACCCAAACACACACACACACACACGCGCGCGCGCGCGCGCGCGCGCACACACACACACACACACACACACACACACACACACACACACACGTACACACACATACACACACACATACCCACACAAATAAGCACATATATAAGAAAAGGGAACACAATGAATACATATAGAAGTTAAACAGACATATTAAGTACACCATGTGTATATACAAATAGAACAGTCATGCTATAAATTGGTTACAATTCAACTTTCCCAAATCATGATTAACACAAGTACGTTACATATCAAGACTTGAAAGAGGCGTGAAGAGAATAAAGGGGAGAAGAAGAAGAAGAAGAAGAAGAAGAAGAAGAAGAAGAAGAAGAAGAAGAAGAAGAAGAAGAAGAAGAAGAGAGAGAGAGAGAGAGAGAGAGAGAGAGAGAGAGAGAGAGAGAGAGAGAGAGAGAGAGAAAGACAGAGACAGAGAGATTACATAACAAGCCAAAGTAAATAGCGTGTGTGTGTGTGTGTGTGTGTGTGTGGTGTGTGTGTGTGTGTGTGTGTGTGTGCGCGCGCGTGCGTGCCTGCCATGCGTGCCTGCATGCGTGAGCGTGTGTGTACGCGCATGCGTGCTTGAGCGTGTGTACGCGTGCGTGCGTGCATGCGTGTGCGTGCGCTACATGTTTGTGAGTCTGTGTGTGTGTTTACTATACAATCTTGCCACGGACACATTCCTTGTTATCCTGTGGCCTCTGCCTTCGTTAACTAATCGCATGCTACGCCCAAGTTCACGGCATATCTTCTCAAGAGAAAAGCTAGCACTGAGACAGTCTCGAACAAGTCTGGTGGAAGGAGAGAGAGAGAGAGAGAGAGAGAGAGAGAGAGAGAGAGAGAGAGAGAGAGAGAACACTGAACATTTTTAATGTCACTAGCTATACAGCCTTGAAAGACTCGGGGGGGGGGGGGGGGGGGGGGGGGGGGGGTGCAAAGCAAAAAGTAAACAACGTAAACAATAAGTCCACAACAGACATCAATGAAAACCATACTACCATTCCAAGCACCACAAGACAATCCTTAACAATGCACCTTCAACAGTTCTCAATGCATTAACAATAAAAACTGAAATGTCTTTAGTCCTTCATGTCCTTTATGTCCTTTATATTAGTTATATTTTTTCAATCACCTCGGTTTGAGTTATTCTTCTTAATTAGAATGTTCAACATCTCTGCAGCGTACCATGCAAGAGATGTTTACCGAGTCTTCGTCGTAGTTCGATTTTAGCACTCTAACTGTGTCCTCATTTTAGCCATTTTTTTCTAAAAATGTTTTTTTTCCCACGAACAGTATTTGATTCTTTACAACGAAACAAAAAGTGCGTCTTATCCTCCCTAAAGAAACCGTACAATAGGTAAGGCGAAGACGAGGATGGTTCAGTATGGAACCATTTCGAAACGAGACAGTCTCGGACAGGTCTGGTGGAGAGGAGAGAGAGAGAGAGAGAGAGAGAGAGAGAGAGAGAGAGAGAGAGAGAGAGAGAGAAGACATTTTAGTTTTGATTGTTAATGCACTGCGAACTGTTGAAGGTGCATTGTTGTGGATAGTCTTACGGGTGCTTGGAATAGTAGCATGGTTCCGAATGAGAGTTTAAACCAGAGTTCATGATCTCAATCTGGCAAGACGAATTTTCCGTTAAGCGTGTTTCTCGAAATATATTTCTCTGTTTCAAAAATATGCTTTTAAAGCTATAGTACCAATCATATCTTTCTGTACTTTCCATGATTGAGTGTCAGGGTTGTTCATAAGAGGCTATCATCCTGTCTTTGAATTCAAAAATAAATTCTGTGTCCTGCTACGTGATTTGTTCTGTTCTGTACCTTCTTCCCGACTGGGAGGGAGACATCTCGGTTTTCATCTGTTTGACATTCACTCACTGTGCCCCCTACAGGATACCGCCCCCCCCCCCCCCCCTCACTTTCCCCCCCCCCCCTTCCCCGCCCTGCCCCAACCCCTTCTTCTCCCCTCCCGCGCGCGCGCGCGCGCGCGCACACACACACACACACACACACACACACACACACACACACACACACAACAAACACACACACACTCCCCTTTCGCCCTTCCTTCAACCCCACCATACCCCCACTCCACCCCCCTTCCTTTGTCGACCACCCAGCTGCAGGGACTACGATAATGACAGTCGCTGAAATCTGAGCTTGCTCACACCGTGTGTTAAAACTCCCAGAGAAATTAATATCAACATCCCCACGCCTTATCAGTCAGTACCTCAGGCAGACTGTACCCTTCTCCCCGTTGGTATGTAAATAGACTGAAGACACGGAGTCGGCAAGCATGATGATAATGATGATGATGACGACGATGATGATGATGATGATAAAGAAGAAGATGATGATGATGATGATGATGGCGATGATAAAGATGATGATGATGTTGATGTTATGATGATGATGATGATGATTATGATGATGATGAAGATGGTGACGATGATGATGATGATGATGATGATGATGATGATGATGATGATGACGACGACGACGACCATGATGATAATGAAGATGATGATAATGAGGATGATGATGACGACAGTACTGATCACTATGGTGACGACACAGATGATGATGATGATGATGATGATGATGATGATGATGATGATGATGATGACGATGATGATGATACAATGAAAGGAAATCAAGCGTCCAGGCATGACAGTCTTTGCTGAGTGGTGATTAGAAATCATCATAATATTTAATTCGCGCTTCTGCCATCATAATATTTAATTCGCACTTCTGTCTTTTGGTTTCGCACATCTCCCCACCCTCTCTTCACTGTGTGTGTGTGTGTGTGTGTGTGTGTGTGTGTGTGTGTGTGTGTGTGTGTGTGTGTGTGTGTGTGTGTGTGTGTGTGTGTTGCACGTTTGCGTTTCTTTTCTTTTGTTAGATTTCCATTTCTGTCTTCTGATATCAAAATTTGTTTTTTTCCTTTTTTTTTCTTAAATTTTTATTTCTTTTATCTTATCTTACATTTGCAGTTCCTCCTTTTCTAAAGTTTGTGTTTCTTTTTTCTTTTGCAAACAATGTGTTTTTTTTCTCTCTTATCTTGACTTTGTTTACTTTAATTACTGTCTTCGTTTGCTAAATTTGAATTCATTCTTTTTTTTCAATTTGCTTATCTTTTGTCTTTCGTTGATGCGTTTTTTTTTTCTTTTGTTACGTTTGTGTTTCTCCTTCAGTTAATTTTATGTTTTCTTCTTCGGTTTTTAAGTTTGCGTTTCTTGTTGCTTTGGCTAAAACTGTGTTTTTTTCTTTTCTTTATAGAATTTACTTTTAGTGATATTTGGGTTTCTTCCTTCATATGATGTTTTCTTCATTTTGGTAGACCTACATTTGGTGAGGATAAACTTGTTTCTTCAAGTTCTTTTTACTGAATTTGCATTTCCCTTTTATCATTTTTTTTTTTGCGTTAGCTATCTCAACTTCGGTAGCATCTTCATAGCAGCTTCATATTTCTTTCAGAGCAACATAAGATTTTTTAAAATGTGATTCGGTCATTGTTGATATAACTCAACCAACAGGATTTTTCTTTCTCGACACAAGATTCTGAACATGGTCACTCTTTCTGTTCAGTACGCAGAAAAAAATATCACAGCAAGAATGAGCATCATCGATATTCAGCTTCTACACTAATTCAAGGATTGCAAGGACTTGCAGACCTTGGGAGATGTAGGACGAAGGGTAAACTATGGGAGTATGTTAGCTTCAAATGCCAACAGAACCTGTTTGTTTGTTTGTTTGTTTTTGTTTTTTGTTTGTTTTTGTTTTCCTGGAGAAAACAAGATATTTTTATTATTATCCCTTAGAAGAATAATGGATTTGCTTCTTTACAGTTTTCCTTCAGATAATAGCCGTGTCTTCGCAAAACGGCGTTAATGGTGATTATCCTGAAGGAAACAGAGAAAACAATCCTATCCTAAGGAAAAAAAGGGGGAGATAATCAGTATCCTAAGGAAATCGGGGGAAAACAGTTGTTATCCTGGGGGCGAGGGTGGGGTGGTGGGAAGAGGGCGGGGAGGGGTCCCATGGGAAAACAAACGTGACTCTCATGGATAACAGGAATAGTAACTGTTTTCCACATTTTCGCTGTTTCGAGTATATCGACAAAAACAACCCATCCACCCCTCACACACACACACACACACACACACACACACACACACACACACACACACACCACCACCACCACACACACACACACACACACACACACACACACACACACACACCACCACCACCACCACCACACCACCACCACCCCACACTACCACACCACACACACACACACACACACACACACACACACACACACACACACACACACACACACACACACACATGTATATTGCAGTTTAAAGGTCTAAGATCATCTTGTGATGAAAAGACGTTAAATAAAACTACTGAACTGAACTGAAACTACTGACACACACACACCACACACACACACACACACACACACACACACACACACACACACACACACACACACACACACACACACACTCACACACACACACACACACACACACACACACACACTCACACACACACACACACACACACACCCACCCACCACCCACCACCCCTCCACCCCCCCCCCCCCCCCCCACCCCCACCCCCCACACACACACACACGGAAAACCAACCCACAAACCAACCAACCAGATTTCTGCCGTTGATGAACTGAACGCATTTGATGGACGAAGTAACACTTAACTCAGCCTGACAGGCGGCAGTCCTTCTGACAAACCAATAAAAAGGGAATCAACAGAAAAGTCACTGCTGGCCACGGGCTAAACGCTGTAGCAGCATTTTGTATTTCGAAGCGTGGGGGCAGAAATCATATCTGGAAGCTTCAAGCACTACGATAACATGTAACCAGGAGGGGGAGGGGCGGAGGGGCGGGGGAAGGGGGGAAGTGGAAGAGAGAGAGATAGAGTGGGGGGGGGGGGGGGGGGGGGGGGGGGGGCGAAGCTGCGGCATAACACTTCGGTA
>JADBJO010015497.1:35000-43604 GCA_016801955.1 Conus betulinus
ATAGAACTAAATGGTATGGGATTAGGTGGGATAGAACTAAATGGTATGGATTTAGATGGGATAGGACTAAATGGTATGGGTTTAGATGGGATAGAACTAAATGGTAAGGGATTAGATGGGATAGGACTACATGGTATGGGATTAGATGGGATAGGACTACATGGTATGGGATTAGATGGGATAGGACTAAATGGTATGGGATTAGATGGGATAGGACTAAATGGTATGGGATTAGACGGGATAGACCTAAATGGTATGGGATTAGATGGGATAGGACTAAATAGTATGTAGTTAGATGGGGGTAGGACTAAATGGTATGGGATTAGATGATTAGGACTAAATGGTATGGGGTTAGATAGGATAGGACTAAAGAGTATGTAGTTAGATGGGATAGGACTAAATGGTGTGGGACTAGATGGGATAGGACTAAATGGTATGGGATAGGACTAAATGGTATGGGATTTGATGGGACAGAACTTAAATGGTATGGGGTTAGGTGAGACAGGACTAATGGTGTGTGATCAGGTGGGAAGGGGTAAGATGGGATGGGAGGGAGCGGAGTAAAACGGGACTGAATTGGAACAGACATGGGACAGGATGGGTTTGTATTTGATTGTTGGAGTGGGATGGGATGGGACCGCTTTATCGTTAAAAACTGTGAGAGCTCCGCTCTTCAATGACAGCGGGTTACCATAATCATAATATCGCAACACATGCTTTTCTTTCTTTTTCTCTCCTACCTGCACGTGTTTCTGTTGACCTGCCAAAAAGCCCTTTCCTGCAGAATACTGCCAGGAACACTTCCCTTTCACTGGCATGGCGCAAACATCAGCATCTTCTTCCATAGCCATTCTCCTTAACACCCCCCCCCCCCCCCTCCTTCCGACCCCCTCGCCCCCTCTCTGGTTCCCTTCACCGTCTTACTTCACTCTCCCTCCCCCCCCCCCCCCCCCCCCGGCCCCCCATTCCCCAATCCTCCACCCGCCCTACACAAACATACCTCTTCACCTCTTCATACCCCTACCCCCCACCCACCACCCCATCTCCATCTCCCCATTCTCCTCAAACCGACTGCTTGCATCTTTCACTTCACCTGAGCCAGATGAAACGCGAGAGCTCGCGCGCGCGCGCGCACACACACACACACACACACACACACACACACACACACACACACACACACACACACACACACACACGTGAAGAACACTCGAGCTATGCCCTGAAAACGACACAGCCGTTCAGCTGTCAGCTATATTTTCGCGCGTGCAGTTATGTTACCAATGCGCCTGCTGAGAGATAGACGAGCAATCTGCGAGTTTCCCATCTCTCTCTCTCTCTCTCTCTCTCTCTCTCTCTCTCTCTCTCTCTCTCTCTCTCTCTCTCTGTTCCTGTCTTTCTCCCTCTCTGTCTGTCTGTCTGTCTCTCTTTCTTTCTCTCTCTCTCTCTCTCCTCCTCCTTCTTCTGTCTGTCTGTCTCTTTCTCTCTCTCTCTCTCTCTCTCTCTCTCTCTCTCTCTCTCTCTCTCTCTCTTTCTCTGTTTTTTTTGTCTGTGTCTCTATCTCTCTGTCTCTGTCTCCCTGTATTTCTTTGTCTGTCTGTCTGTCTGTCTGTCAGTCCGTCCGTCCGTCCGTCCTCTGTCTATCTGTCTGTCTGTCTGTCTGTCTGTCTGTCTGTCTGTCTGTCTCTCTCTCTCTCTCTCTCTCTCTCTCTCTCTCTCTCTCTCTCTTTCACCCACTCGACTCCCTTCTTTACTGAAGCCACAGAACACCACCCCCTTACCTCCTAACTCCGCCCCAAAACGAAAAGAAAAGATTGCAATACATTACGCCAGCGGACAGATGCGCCAACTCTTTTCGCCAGCAGCTAGGTGTAATTGTACAGGAATACGAATTCTGTCACTTCCCCTCCCACGGCTCGCACTTTATCCTAAGTGTCGTCCCTTCATTCTCACCTTTAGGAAATGCTCTCAGTAAGTGTTTTCCTTCATCATCATCATCATCATCATCATGATCATCATCATCATATCATCATCATCAATATTGCTGTTTTTATTATCATCCCTCCTCCTCTTCCTCCTCCTCCTCCTTCTCCTCCTCACCATCATCATCAAAATCCTCCTCCTCCTCCTCCTCCTCCTCCTCCTCCTCCTCGTCATTAACAATGTCTAGTCCAAGCATCTGATAAGACGTTTCGTGTATAAGCGCACGCATGATGTTTTGCACGCACGCGAAATCCCATCACCTACTTTTTGGAAGAGAAGGCCAGTTTGGTTGCTGGTATGGACGACCCATTACACACAGCATGCACCCTGCGTGAGAAATCAAGAGAACGAAGAGGAAAGAGCTGAGCGACTTTGCACTGACTGAGTGACGCGAAAACGACTGAATGTAACGTCAGCAGACGGCTCGTAAGTCGGCTCTACCCAGGTAGGCAGCCCACTGTGTTAATTGTGTGGATTGTAAAGCACTTACAGCTTGGTTTCTAACCGAGGTTAGGTGCTGTGTAAGTATCATCATATAATAATGATATGATAATGATAATAATAGCAACAATGATGATACAACGATAATAATAATAATAATAATAATAATAATAATAATAATAATAATAAACAACCTATAAAAGCCTAACACACGGCAGCAACAATAACAATTATAATAGTAATAATACTGATAACAATGAACAGTTTTCCCGGCTACCGTGGCAACGTGCGTTAAGTGCAGGCTGCAGATGGGACCCGGATTTATCACTTCCTTAAAAGACTAGCACCCAGACCGCCACTCATTTTCTTAGCGAAAACCAGGATTGTGCAAAAAAAAAAAAAAAAAAAAAAAAAAAAAAAAAAAAAAAAAACTTCACTTCTTCTTCGTGCACACAGACAGGAACCCCAGAGGCACGACGTAGGCTGTTGTATGACGGATGCCCTTCAGAGATCGATAGAGCTTTGCCCTCGTCGATGTGTCAGCAGGCCATGGGTCTGCTCTTAGCTTTTGACGTGTTGGGACGTTCTTCGGGAAGCGTTCCACAGTCACTGGGGCTGTACCACATGGGCACCCTGAAGACTCAACTATGTGGAATTTTGTGAACGTGTGGTGTTTTGAGTCTGGAGTGCCCTGTCCTCAGTCTCACAATGCTGACTTGGTCTGGTCAGGGCAGCAGTAGTACGCATCCTTCTTGTTGAAGTCTGGGTGCTGCACAAGCCATCTTCTTTTTTCCTTCTCCTTGATCATGCTTTCGGGTGACTCAAAGGAGACGTCCTGCTCCAGTTGGGGCTGCTGTCCATCTTCCTTTGCCAGTCGGTCAGCTTCCTCGTCACGTATGTGACAGTGTGAAGGTATCCACTGGATGACGGTGTTCTCAGTGGAAGTGGACTGCTGCAAAATGCCCAAGGCACAGACGAGGGGCCGAGTTCCTTGTTTTGAGGACCTAAAGAGAAAGTCACTAGACTTGAATCTCTGACCTCAGATTGTCTAGCACGGCACTTTTATCGCGCTGGGGCCACAATTCAACGACAGACACGTAAGTGCAAGTGTGTCTAGAACAAGCCCTCCTTTACCCCCGCTTCTCCTCCTTTTTCTTCTTCTTTTTTCTTCCTTTTTATCAGCAAGGAAGGATGTTAATTTCCCAGTCCTCTTTTCTTATTCTATCATTGTCTACACTTTTTTTGTGTTTCCCCGTTTCCCGATTTGTTCATCGGATGCTCTGTACTTCAGTATTCCTATGCTCTTGTTTTCTTCCCATATTTACAATAGCATCAACCACTTCACCAGCCACCATCTATGCTGTAAACGCTTCTTGACTGACAAGTTACGATGTAATTAACAACGGGAGCAGACCTATTCCCTCCCATCCGGTTCGCCCATTCCGGAGATTCCCTTTGGCCTATTTTTAGTGGCTCGTGGAATTCGCCCAAAACGCGTTTCTCTCCGCGCGTGGCGGGAAATTAAAAGACATTCTTGCTGCCAGTTCCGTGTCTGGTTAGCAGTCTTGACTTATAGGGGTGTTGGGAAGCGCTTGTCGTTTATCGTTTGGGTCCTATAGTTAGGACCCACTAACTGCATGGAATAAAGGGTTGGGGAAGGGGATTTGATAGACATTTAATAGACCTTGACAGTGTTTTCATGAATCACGCAAGGCAGGTTTCATCTCTGTCTATCTTTGCCTGTCTGTCTGTCTGTCTGTTTGTCGGTTTTGTTTGTCTGTCTGTCTCTCTCTGTCTGCATGTCTGTCTGTCTGTCTGTCTGTCTCTCTCTCTGTCTGTCTGTCTCTCTCGTCTCTCTCTCTCTCTCTCTCTCTCTCTCTCTCTCTGTGCCTGCATCTCTATCTCTCTGCCTGTCTGTCGGTTTGTTTGTCTGTCTGATTCTCTGTCTGTCTGTCTTTTCTCTCCCTTTGTCTCTCTGGCTGTCTGTCAGTCTATCTGTCTGCCTGTCTCTGTTTCTGTCTGTCTCTGCCACTCTCTGTGTGTCTCTGTCTGTCTGTCTGTCTGTCTGTCTGTCTCTCTCTCTCTCTCTCTCTCTCTCCCCCCCCCCCCCCCCCCCCCCCCCTCTCTCTCTCTCTCCTCCAACCCGTTACCCCTCGTCTTGCTGGAAGGCAAGCTCATGCGGAAGCGAACAACTTTTCCGTTTCTTTCCCTTTCTTTATTTTTCCTGCGTTCGAAGGTAGTCACGAGTTAAGGGGAACATATTGCCGTCTTACAACAGTGTGTTTACCTGTTTGTTCCTTCTGCAGGCTTGTATGCCTATTAGTCCTCTCTCTCTCTCTGGGTCTCTCCCTCTCCTCTCTCCACTCTCTCTGTCCTCTCTCTCTCCTCTCTCTTCTCTCCCCTTCTCTCTCTCTCTCGGTGTCCTCTCGTTCTCATCCTCCTCTCAATCGGTCTGCGGTCTTTCCTGGGGGAGGTCTGGCGGGGGGGGGGGGGGGGCGCCGTATCTGGGGGGGTTTACTCGTCTCGGTTCCTCGGGGCATGCGGGCCCTCGGGGTTCCCTCTAGTCCTCTTCTCTCTCTCCTCCTCTCTCTCTCCTCTTTCTCCCTCTCTCTCCCTCTTCTTCTCTCTCTCTCCTCTCTCTCCTCTCGCCTCCCCGTCTCTCTCCTCTTCTACTCTCTCTCTCTCTCACTCTCTCTCCTCTCTCCTCCACATAAACGTATGTTTAATACTTTGCGTCTCTCTCTCTCTCTCTTCTTCTCCTCTCTCTCCTCTCTTCTCTCTCTCTCTTCTCTCTCTCTTTCTCTCTCTCTAATTTTGGTCTGTCTTGCTGCGTAGCTATCGATCTGCCTTCCTTTCTTGTCTGTCTGTCATGTTCTGTCTGCCTGTCTGTCGTCTCCCCCTCTCTCCCCCCCCTTCCTCTCCCCCTCCTCTCTCTCTCTCTCTCAGTTTACAAATCTTTTCCTGAGTGTTTGTCTGCCCTCTCTCTCTCTCTCTCTCTCTCTCTCGCTCTCTCTTCTCTGTCTCTCTCTCTCTCTCACCATCCACTCTGTAATCTCCTACTTACCATTCCTCGTCTCTTATTTGACCTTCAAAGAGGACACCTGACGTCTTTCCACCAACAGCCGTTCTTCTTGCACTCTCTCTCCAGCACCACCAGTTTTTCTTTTTTTTTTTTTTTAGTTTTCTGCTTTCCCTACTGACTGTCTTCATCGGTCTGTTTGCTCTGGCTGCTCCTCGCTCTGTTTTCTTTCCGTCGCAACAGACTGAAACAACAATTACTACAAACCAGCAAACCCATCACCCACCGCTTCTGATGTTAGCTGCCTGACTGACAGTGTCCATTAACAACCAGGAAGGAGGTCTCTCTCCGAACTGCCAATTCCGGGGATTCCCGGAGGGCTTTTTTAGTCGCTCCGTGGGGAATTCCACGGAGACGCGTCCCGCTGGTGCCAGTGCTTGGTCTTCATTACTTTGTAGTGTGACTTACGGGAGAGTGCAGGATTTCTTAAGGGGGTTGCCTTTAGTAAAGGTTGGGACTTGTGGAGGTCTAGAAGGAACCAATCTGAGATTGAAGGGACCTCTCCTCTCTCTCTCTCTCTCGCTCTCTCTCTCTGTCCGTCTGTCTGTTCTGTCTCTGTCTATGCCCTGCTCTGTCTCTCTCTCTGTCTTCTCTCTCTCTCGCTCTCTCGCTCTCTGTCTCTGTCTTGTCCCTGTGTGTGGTGTGTGTGTTGTGTGTGTTGTGGTGTGTGTGTGTGTGTGTCCTGTGCTGTCTGTCTGTCTGTCTGTCTCTTTCTCTCTCTCCCTCTCTCTCTCTATCTCTCTCTCTCTCTTCTATCTGTATCTGATCACCCCTCGTTCTTTATCGTTTTTCTTTCTTTAATCTGTTCTGATTCTTGCTTGAAAAAAAAAACCCCAAAACCGTCCCTGTTTACCATGAGTTCTTGATAAACATTCATCCAATATTTGCTCCAGTCTGCACTCTCTCTCCCCCTCCAGTTCCACACCCCCCCCTCTTGCCCCCCCTCCCCCCCATAGAATCCAGATACGGATTTGTCATTTTTGTGTGGAATTGTTCGACGAGTGCGTTCCCCGTTGTGAAGAACCTGATGAGTCTCTTCTTGTCCGAGTTGCCCTTAGTGGTCGTCTGACTCTAGGGCGGTGATGTCACACTTCTTCACTGATGTCGTTTGGTTTTTAGGATGATAAGCGTCCCGAGGCCAAAAAAACCGCCGGACATGCAGGGTTTCTTTGGTTTTTATGGTTGAACAACAGTTGAAACGGTGCGAAAGGTTCTCTCTCGCTACTACTCTTCTCTCCTCTCTCTCTCTCTCTCTCTCTCTCTATCTCTCTCTATCTCTCTCTCTCTCTCTCAAATTTGTAGGCTTCCAATTCAAGGCGTTTAATAATTGCTACTAAAAACTTATGCGTGACGAAAATTCAATACCTTTTCGAAAGAATCAATTCATACGTTCATTTGCATCAAATTGATTCTCTCCTCTCTCTCTTCTCTCTCTCTCCTCTCTCGGTCGGGCGTTCTGTCGGATATCTCTCTTCTGCGTGCATGCATGCGTGTGAGTGCGTGCGTACGTTACCATGCGCGGCTCGTGGTGTGTGTGTGTTGTGTGTGTGTGAGCGTGGTGGTGTGTGTGTGTGGTGAGGGTGGTGTTGTGTGTGTGTGTGTGTGGGTGTGTGTGGTGTCTGTGTGTGTGTGGGGTGTGTGTGTGTGTGGCGGTGTGTGTGGTGTGTGTGTGTGTGGTGTGTGGTGTGTGTGGTGTGTGTGTGTGTGTGTGTAGCAGATGTTCGCATACTCTTCATAGGGGCCCAAGGCCTATATATGAATAAATTAGCGACTTTTCTCTCTCTCTCTCCTCTTCTCTCTCTCTCTCTCTCTCCTCTCTCTCTCTCTCTCTCTCTCTCTTTCTCTCTTATCTCTATCTCTCTTCCCTTATTCTCCTGCTTTTTCTTTTCAGTCTCGGTTGCTCTCCTCGTTACGTGGTGTATAGGTATGTGAGAGAGAGACAGACAGAGAGACAGGATAGAGAGAGGGAGGGGTGGGGGGGGGGCAGAAAGAGGAAGAAAGAGGTGAGCGAATTACTTCGCTAAACAAGGAAAGAAGGCATGGACATCAAGATGTACTGAGGTGAAAAGGAAGGATTGGAAAGAAAAGGGGGAAAAAAATCAGAGGCGGAAATTGACTTCAAAGGTCCTTTACACCCGAAACAAAACGGAACAGGGAGAGAGATGCTTCACTCCGAAGTGTATGCAACGAAGTTCCGTCTTTTTATCTTCTTTCTTCTCTTCTTCTTCTGCTCTTCGTTGCTCTGTGCAACTTATTCTCTTCGTCTGAGGAGGAGGTGGCGGAGGAGGAGTGGAGGGGGAGGAGTGCGGGGCGCAGACGAAGGCAGACGGGTGAGGAGGGGGCGGAGGGGGAGGGCGGAGAGGAAAAGGAGGAGAGGAGGAGGAGGAGGAGGAGGGGAGGAGGAGGGGGAGGAGGGGGAGGAGGGAAGAAGAAGAAGGCTGAGGGAGGGGAGGGGAGGAGGGAGGAGAGGAAAAGGAGGGAGGAGGAGGAGGGAGGAGGAGAAAAGGAGAAGGGGAGAGGAGGAGGAGGGGAGGAGGAGGCGGAGAGGAGGAGGGAGGGAAGGGGGGAGGGAGGAGGGAGGAAAGAAGAAGACAACACGACCTCCTCCTCAGACTAGTATTATAGATGATTCTGATGCTTCTGCTTAGTCTTCGTATTCTCTTTGCTTGCGTCTTCATTTTCGTTGCTTTAGGTTCCGCCATATGCAGCATCGTATTAGTCAGCCGTTTAGAGAATCGGTGACAGAGGAGGGGGTTTATTAGGAGTAGGATTAGGAGCCATGGAGTCGTAGGAGTCTTAGGCGCTGAGAAGAAGAAGCAGATGAAGATGACGAAGAACTCGACTTAGCGTAGACTCATATAATCAATAAGTCCTCACTCCTCCTCCTATTCGTCTTCTTCTTCTCTTCTTCTTCTGTCTGTCTTCTCGTACGGACCCTTTTGTCTGCTGTTCGCTGTTCGTTTGTCTATACTCATCATCTGTTCAAGTCATCTGTTAGTGTCCCCTCCTTCTTCTGTTAATTACTTAGGATCTTCAATTCCTTAGTCTTCCTTCCTCGTTTCTTCCTCCTCCTCCACCCTCTTACGCGTCCAGCTCCGCCT
>JADBJO010015498.1:0-5000 GCA_016801955.1 Conus betulinus
TCACATCACCACCCGCATCACATCACCACCATCCCATCACACCCCCATCCACCACCCTCCATCACATTCCCCACCCTCCCTATATACCACCACCTCCATCACACCACCTGACCCCGTCCACACACCACCCCCATCACACCACCGCCCCCATCACACACCCACCTCCACCACACACCACACCCATCCATCACACCACCACCACCCATCACACCACCACCCCCATCACACACCACCACCCCCATCACATCACCACCCCCATCACACCACCACCCCATCACACACCACCATCCCATCACATCACCACCCCATCACACCACCACCTCCATCACACCACCACCTCCATCACACCACCACCCCATCACATCACCACCCCCATCACACCACCACCCCCATCACACCACCATCCCCCATCACACCACCACCCCCATCACACCACCACCACATCACATCACCACCCCCATCACACCACCACCCCCATCACATCACCACCCCCACACACCACCTCCACCTCCATCACACCACCACCCCCCATCACACCACCACCCTCCATCAGTTGCAGCAGTAATGAATGTGAACACTGAACCGTACAGAATTGGAGCATGTGGCTCTTACACACACACACACACACACACACACACACACACACACACACCACACACACACAGAGCACGCGCGCACACGCACGCGCGTACACACACACACACACACACACACACACACACACACACACACACACACACACACACACACACACACACACACATACCCACACACGCACGCACGCACGCACGCACGCAAAAAAAAAAGAGAGACAGGCAGACAGGGACAGAGACAGACAGACAGCCGGAGAGAGAGAGAGAGAGAGAGAGAGAGGAGAGAGAGAGAGAGAGAGAGAGAGAGAGAGAGAGAACAACCAAACTTGGACATTTTTTCGGCGAAGTCACCCCCCCCCCCCCCCCCCCCCCCCCCCCCCCCCCCCCCCCCCCCCCCCCCCCCCCCCCCCCCCCCCTGCCTGGCGAGACACACACCCCTCCCCCACCCCACACCCCCCACCCCTCATCCCCCACTACCGGTCTTGCAAGGTAATAGACCTGCGGGACGCCTCCTGGCTCAATACGCCAACGTCCACCCACCTCCCCATCCCGCATTTTCTTCATAGCCCCCTCCCCCCCCCCCCCCCCCCCCCCCCCCCCACACACACACACACACACACACACCACCGACTCCCTACTTCCCATCCACCCCCTTCTCATCACGCACTGTGACACGATCATGGATCGCAAGGATTTTTATTTTTTAAATGGTTTAATATTTTCAAGACTGAAAGTATGCTGATCTAGCAAACAGCCCTGAGGAGAGAAGGCTATCAGGTCAAGTCCTCACTGCAGAAATTGGAGCTAGGGGGTTTGTAGGAACGTCTGCATACAGCCTCATGAAACAGCTCTCAGTTGCAGGGAGGGAAAAAAAAACAGAGCCCTGAAAGCAATGGCAGAAGCAGCAGAGAGGTTCAAGCTGGATCTGGTCAAGGAGGAACAAAAGTGAACTTCATAAGGCTTAACTTTCCTACAAATATCAGTGTCCCAGGCTCAGTGGCTAGTGCGCGAGTCATTAAGTGGAAAATGAGCATGTCCAGAGGGTCATGAATTCGAATCCCAGCCATGGCTCGTCCCAGGATGGGGGGGGGGGGGGGGCAGCAGAGGGACATCCGGAGTCATGAACCGGGTGTGGCCCAACCCCCGCAGAGTGTCAGGAGATAAGGCCGAAACACTTGCTTGAAGGGGGCTTCTCTGAGGGCTGCGGTCAGTCGGTCATATACGGTCGGTGGCGACACTGCTGTGTTCTCCTGTGAAAACACAGGGCTAGGTAAGAAACTAGCTGACGAAGATCCTGCATCAAAATTGGAGATAAGATGATATAAGTTACGTTGCGGTCCTCTCCCCGTGGGGATACCGGGAGTGGGGGAGGGGGAGGGGGTCTTTTTGTACAAAATAGTTTCCCCCCTCCTTCTGGATTTTTTCTGTGCTAGTAACGTCCCCTTTTTTTTTCCTTTCGCTCTCAGCAACTCTTGTCTCCCTTCTTCTGCTGAACTGTCGTCTACTGGGTCCTTTCTGTCTACCATATCTCTTTATCAATCTCTTTTCATAATCTCTTCACACAAATTTCTGCACTCAACGAAGTCGGAGTGAACTGACTATACTTTTGAGTATGGTGTGAGTATCCCAACAGGGTAAAAACGGTTCACACGCTACCAGATACTGGAACTGAACGCTGAAGAAGAAAAAAGAAGATTGCGGTCCTAATGAGATGTGGTGTTTAGTTTTCTTTTCTGTCCTTTTTTTTTCAATCTGTTGAAACATTCTGTATTCGAGTACCAGCACAAAGTAGCCATGTTGCTTGAAGTTTATCCTTTCTGGTTGTGACCCTACCACACCGCCCCCCCCCCCCCCTCCGTGAACAGTCTGAGATAGGGGAACGAGTGGAGGAGTGGGAGGGGCGTGAACAGAAAAATTATAAAACAAATATTATTAACATTGCAATTACTGAGCCGCCAGTCGAAGGAACAAAGAAATGACACAAACACATTGTTTGGTAACACGTTTCGGTCATTGGGTCTTCTTCAGGTAGGACAAGCAGCATTGAAAGCAATGGAGTAAAGAAGGAACAGACAGCCACTTATCTCTTCGATCGGGCTGCAGACCGGGGCTTGGGGTGGAAACCTAAAACTACGGACTAGACTTGAAGAGAATACGATGATGATGATGATGATGATGATGATGATGATGATGATGATGATAAAAATGAACAATAATGAAATGAGCAATTACAGAGACGAAGAGGAGGAGGAGGAGATGGTGACGATGATGATGATGATGATGATGATGATGATGACGATGACGATGATATGTAGTGGAAAAGGAATGAAACTGACAAGTGATAAATAACTGGGGGGGAAGTAAGAGGAAGAAAGAAAGAATTATATGTAAAAAGAAGCAGCACATGTAGATAGATAGATAGATAGATAGATAGATAGATAGATAGGGTGGGGTGGGTGGGTGGTGTGTGTGGTGTGTGTGTGTGTGAGAGAGTGTGTGTGTGTGTGTGAGCGAGAGAGAGAGAGAGAGAGAGAGAGAGAGAGAGAGAGAGAGTCAAAGACAGATCGATAAAGTAAAATGAAGACAGTATAGGAAGGAGAGACGGTGAACATCTGTAACATACTTGTATGTCTGTGGAGAGTGGACCAGGGATGGACTGAGACTGTTGATGCCAAGTGGGTAGAGGGTCCCCAGGATTAGTAATATGGACAGTAATGGTATGACAATATGATAATGATATTACTACTACTACTTCTACTGCTGCTGCTACAACTACTACTACCACCCTATTTCTACTACTACTTTTTTTTTTCTTTTCTCTGGTCTCAGTTTTATAACATGTCATCTGTTTTGTATTGCTGTGTTGTTTTCTTCTCTCTATTCTCATTTATAACATACCACGGTTTTTTGTTTTCTTTTTTCTGTCACATTGTACAGCATGTCATCTGTTCTGTTTTTTGTGTTGTTGTTGTTGTTGTTGTTGTTTTTTCCCCTCTCTCTCTTTGTTCTCAGTTTTTATAACACACCATCTGTTTTTGTTTTGTCTTCTTTTTTCTGGTCCACATTTTATAAGCTTGTCATCTGTTTTGTTTTGTTGGGGTTGTTTGGGGTCTGTCTGTGCCTGTCTGTCTGTCTCTGTCGTCTCTGTCTCTCTCTCTCTCTCTCTCTCTCTCTCTCTCTTCTCTCTCTCTCTCCTCTCTCTCTGTTCTCAGTTTATAACATATTTGTTTTGTTGTCTTCTTTTTTCTGGTCACATTTTACAGCATGTCATCTGTTTTGTTTTGTTTGGGTTTCTCTCTCTCTCTCTCTCTCCTCTCCCTCCTCTCTCATCGTCTCTCTCTCATCTCTCTCTCCCTCTCTCTCTCTCTCTCTCTCTCTCTGTCTGTTCTCAGTTTCTAACGTACCATCAGTTTTGTCGTCGTCCTTTTTTCTCTGCCCTCAATTACGACTCGTTAACTGTTTTGTTGTCTGGCCAGCATTTCGGGATGAAGCTGTATCTATTGTCCCTAAAGTGGACACTCGCTATTCATTCCGCAGTGTGTGTGTGTTCTGCCCATAAAATGACCACCCCCCTTTTTGAGCATATTTTCTTCCCGCCACGCATTTTTCACCGTCTCTCCGAACTGTGGGTGAGGCCTTCAGACCAGCATAGGGACGCTGTCAGTACGACCGCCTCGTCCTGTCCACCCGAAGGATGGCAACCGTTTAGTGGGCGTGATCATCATTAATTTTTCTTTTAGAGTGGAGGCACTTGTGGGTGATCGTCCTAAAAAAAAAAAATAGCCTTGCGTGATCGTCCAGACTGTAAACTTAAAAACTCACAGAGATATGGGGGGGGGGGGGGGGGGGGGGGGGGGGGGGGGGGGGGGGAGAGAGAGAGGAGGAGAGACAGACAGACAGACAGACAGAGAGGAGAGAGAGGGGGGGGGGGGGGCAAGAGACACAGAAATACAGAGAGACAGACAGACAGACGGACAGACAGACAGAGAGACAGAGAGAGAGAGAGAGAGAGAGAGAGAGAGAGAGAGAGAGACGGGAGAGAGAGAGAGAGAGAGAGAGAGAGAGAGAGAGAGAGGAGAGAGAGAGAGAGAGACGGAGAGACAGAGTTAAGAGACCACAGAGAGAGCAATGCTGATGATCTGAAAAATGGTCCCTTGTCTGTAATTGCGCAGGTGTCGTCTTTCCTCCTCTCCTGTGCTGATTTATCACTCCAGTGTATCAATACACACACCCACACCGTGTACCCCAGGTACTTCATACAGCCACGCTTGATCTCTCTCTCTCTCTCTCTCTCTCCTCTCTCTCTCTCTCTCTCTCTCATCGGGTGGCTTCCCTTGCTTGGCTGCTGCCAGCAAGACGGCTTTCTAACGACACAAGCCCCCCCAAAAAAAGTCTATCAAATTGAGC
>JADBJO010015498.1:15000-20584 GCA_016801955.1 Conus betulinus
ATGCTGACAGCAGTCAGGGGCAGGTCACTCTATCATAGTAATGCTGGCAGCAATCAGGGGCAGGTCACTCTATCATAGTAATGCTGACAGCAGTCAGGGGCAGGTCACTCTATCATAGTAATGCTGACAGCAGACAGGGGCAGGTCACTCTATCATAGTAATGCTGACAGCAGACAGGGGTAGGTCACTCTAACATAGTGAGGCTGACAGCAGTCAGAGGCAGGTCATCCTAACATTGTGAGGCTGACAGGGGCAGGTCACTCTTCCATAGGGGGGGGGGGGGGGGGCTGACAGCGGTCAGGGGCAGGTCATTCTCTTATAGTGAGGCTGAGAGTAGTCATGGGCAAGTCACTCTATCCAAATGAGGCTGACAGCGGTCAGGGGCAGGTCATTCTCTCATAGTGAGGCTCAGAACGGTCAGGGGCAGGCCACTCTATCCAAATGAGGCTGACAGCGGTCAGGGACAGGCCACTTTCATTGACAGTGTCCGTGCCAGTTTCAGTGTTCTAGCAATGCGTTTCAACGTCAGCACGAGGATATTACTGTGCGCTTAGTGAGAGACACACATACAGAGAGGTTTTAATCTCTCCAGTTCGGACATTTTGGTGTTTGTTTTTGTCCGGAGTCGGGCTACGACTGTTTGTTGACGATAAAAGAAAAAACTGTACGCGAAAATATGCTATTCTATGTATATCAAAATGTAGGTACATGTCTTTGAATTGAGACTTTGATACAGAAATGAATCTGACCACAGAAAATGTTTCAGATTACTAAGGTGGTTTGTTTCAATACAACACACTACAATACAACCAAAAAAAAAAAAAAAAAAACGAATGAATGCGATCAGAAGCATCCATACAAAATACGCTATGTAGCAAACATCGCAGAGTGAAATTGTCAATACACCACGCATTAGTACATGGATAAAGAATAGAACAAAGGTAGGAAGTACACGTGATGAATGTGAAGTGTGAGCAGGGAACTGAAAGTACACGTCATGAATGTGAAGTGTGAGCAGGGAACTGAAAGTACACGTCATGAATGTGAAGTGTGAGCAGGGAACTGGAAGTATACGTGATGAATGTGAAGTGTGAGCAGGGAACTGGAAGTACACGTCATGAATGTGAAGTGTGAGCAGGGAACTGAAAGTACACGTCATGAATGTGAAGTGTGAGCAGGGAACTGGAAGTATACGTCATGAATGTGAAGTGTGAGCAGGGAACTGGAAGTACACGTGATGAATGTGAAGTGTGAGCAGGGAACTGGAAGTACACGTGATGAATGTGAAGTGTGTGTGTGTGTAGCACGAGGACTGGAAACACACGTCACGTATGTGAAGTGTGTGCAGAACGAGGACTGGAAATACACGTCACGTATGTGAAGTGTGTGTAGAACGAGGACTGGAAACACACGTCACGTATGTGAAGTGTGTGTAGAACGAGGACTGGAAACACACGTGACGTATGTGAAGTGTGTAGAACGAGGACTGGAAACACACGTCACGTAGGTGAAGTGTGTGTAGAACAAGGACTGGAAATACACGTGACGTATGTGAAGTGTGTGTAGAACGAGGACTGGAGACAGGAAAGAGAGAGAGAGAGGGGGGGGAGAGAGAGTAGGGGAGGGAGGAGAGGAGGTCACACATGTCATCTACATCTGCTGATGCCACTGTCCTGCCTGTCAGATAACGGCGACAACACGTGTCGTCATGGTTACCAGAAGATTGATCTCCATCACCGAGGCCATGACAATCCTGACCACCTGGGTTCTGACGGCAGTCATGTGGGTGGTGTTAGCCCCCCCCCCCCCCCCCCCCACATGTTCCGTCATCCAGTTGTTGTTTCACCTCTATCCACCCCCTTCCCCACCCCCCTTTAGTTGCAAGCGCATACTTGCTGACCTGTCTGTGGTTCAGAGGTCGAGTGTCGTATTCGCAGCTTGATGTTGCGAGTTCAAATCCGATTGACAACAAACATAAGATGCCCCCACCCCCACCCCCACCCCCACCCCCATCTCCCCCTTTGTCTGCCCAGTTTTAATGTATTCTCGTTCTGGTGGTTCGGAGCTGAGTTTTAGAAACAGTAGTTTTCCCTCTTCTCTGGTATGATTGTCCCCGTCTGCGATGTCAGCTGAGATAGGTGTGGATGTTAATCTTCAGTGCCACTGAGCCAAGACTTAACAACACAGCAATGTGATCACTTTCTAATGCATTTATCGGCCAGTATGTGCCCATGCAAAATGTATAATATATACACGAGAGAGAGAGAGAGAGAGAGAGAGAGAGAGAGAGAGAGAGAGAGATTACGTAAGCCAAGAATTCCACTCGTCGCATTTACCGAGATGGTGGTAAACATTGCTCTTCAGTTCTTTCCCTTGGCTGGTTAAATGCCACTTTCTATAGACCTATCGCCGCATCCTCTCCCCTTCATTGCCGCCTACGACATTCCTCTTCCCACCCCCACCCCCTCCACTGTCCCTGTCCATTCCGCACCCCCACAGAATATCAGAAGCCATTCTTCCCCCCTTCCCCCCTCCCCTCCCATTTCAGCTGGCAGACGATAGGGGAACCTGGTCAATTATTGATCAGCCGTGACGGTCCCACCATGGCTGCCATTTCGGCCTACCCCGGGTGTCCCCCGCTCTGCTGACCCGGCACTTGGGCTGCTCAGCTGCTGTCGTCACTGCTGATAGCGGGCCAGGCTGCCATGGTTACGACAGTCTGGGATGACAGACTGGGTGGCAAACACGTGGTACTGGAGAGGATCAATAGTGTGGGTGGTGTGGGGGTGATGGGAAAGGTCTGAAACAGGTTCGTGCTTCATATGGCTACTGCTGGTCTGGGTTGGTTTGCTTTGTTTATGTGCGTCTGTGTGTGTGTTCTGTTTTTGTTCGTTTTTTTTTTCAGCTATCTCCCCCCCTCCCCCCCCCCCCCCCCCCAAACTCCCCTACCCACAACTACGTGCTCTGACTATGCAACCACAGAGAGAGAGAGAGAGAGAGAGAGAGAGAGAGAGAGAGAGAGAGAGAGAGAGAGAGAAGAAACGTGGAGTTGTTGTGCCTCATATTTTTCCTTGTTCTTATTGCTGTTTTTGCCATCGTCGTGATCATTGTTCTTGTCACCATCGTTGTTGCTGTCATCATCAAAACCATCGTTGTGTTTTGCCGTTGTTGTTGCTGTTGTTGTCCTCGTTGTAACTGCAATCAGTGTTGTTGCTGTTGTCGTCGTCGTAGTGTGTGTGTGTATGTGTGTGTGTGTGTGTGTGTGTGTGTGTGTGTGTGTGTGTGCGCGCGCGCGCTTTGACATTTACCTGCTATGGCCTACGTGTTAAGTGTATGGACTGTGTTTCTTGCATACATGTACTAAACATGTTAAAACTGCGTGTATGTTTTGTGCATGTCAAACAACGTATGTGTAAAAATTACTCTTCCATGTTTACTATTTGAATCAAAGCCATATCTGAAGTAAAAGCAAGAGAGGCAAGTCCCCTTTTTGCAGACTTCCAAACTGGGCAAAACTTTAAAACATTGAGAAGACCTATCCAATCATCTTTTGCTTGATGATGTCATGGAATCATGAAGTCCGCAGATCACGCATTAAAGCTTTCAGTGGTTATTTCAATCTTACAAAGTTGATATTTCCTTACAAATTGTGCTACAATCTTCACTTGATACATTGATTAGATGTAAGTTAAGTAATATTTTATACAAACATCGCAGTTTTTAAAAAAGAACCGACATTTTATCCACATGGCACCACTGATTTGTAAGAAGAAAAGCAGACCCATATAACTACATCGGGTCAGAGACAGCAAGACAACGTTTATCACTGAAGGCAAATGAAACTACATTGTGCAAATCCTTAGAGAAACTTGGCGAGGGGCGTGCACAATCAAAGACACACAGTTTGCTGTGGAATTCGCAAATATATTTTATCCAAGATGTTTTGCCTGTTGTGATTTCAAAATGTTCACAAGAGATCATATTTTTCATTCGATTTTGGCTAGACATGGTTGGTGATTTTCGTTTGTTTTTTTTGTTTTTTTTTTTTTTGTTGTTGTTTTTTTTTTTTAATAGTTTCAATATTTGGTTTGGGTTTGAGTTTGAATCTTGGCGTTCGAACTTAGATCCTGTCTTGGTCTGCTGCGGACTGGCTTGCAGTCCTCATGGGAGCTTCCAGATCGGCCATGCCATACACATCACGATTTTACTAAGGGGTATAGTCAGCAGAGCGAAGCTACGTGAAGCCAGCAAACGAAACAGTCTGGCATGCTGCCACAACAACATTCTGTCTGGCAACCGTACCACAGAAACACTGTGCCAGGATGTAGAGGGTGTTCAGCGCAGAGCAGCTAAACTTCCAGCATCGCTTAAAGATAAACCACACCCTGAGCGTCTCTCTGCTCTTTCAGACTCCCAAGCAGTGGAGCACAGAAGAAAGAAAGGGGTGACATGGTAGACTTGCACAAGTTTATACATGCTATTTGCCGGAGTGACAAACCACAGTTTGAATTTTTCAACAACTGGGGGACAGCAGAGGACACTCCTTGAAATTATCCAAAGTTCATCACAGACTGAACATTTAAGGGAAATATACTTCTCTCCTCGAGTGACTGATGTTTGGAATGGTCTTCCTGACTCTGTAGTAACAGCCCCTACAGTCAGCATCTCCATTGGAAGGAACTGCCGACAAAATACAATCCAGATGTTTGTCGACCTAGATTGTCTCAGTCTGTGACTCTCTTCCTTCCACGCGTGCGGAGGTTTTGTTTTGTTTTTTGTTTTGTTTTGTTTGTTTGTTTGTTTTGTTTTGAACCCAGATATATATTAGAGCGGTGAGCAAGCCTCTTCAGGCCTCAAACACCTAAATCTACAAGTTCAATAACAGCTAACAAAGAAATGATTTTGGAGACCCGTCCGATGGTGGTGAAGAGAGGGATCCAGAAAAAACGAATCCCAGGTCATGATTAATCAGTTAATTTAAGCATTCTAACACGGTTCACACACCACAGTTAGCAAAGAATGCCAGGTCTTCGTGAATGTTCTTTTGTGAACGGAATCAAACTCAGCGCGACAATGCCCGTAAAAGTGGGTGAAATTCGAACCTAAGCGTGAAATGAAATAAACGTCAGCAGTGACGTCAATGAGAGATGACGACAAGCATTTGGGACGGGCTGGGCACAAAACGCTGACGTGACCAGTCATGGCAGAGTGGCCGTCCTTTGAATTCAGACTTATCCCCAGTGATATGATCGATGTCCTTTTCATCTGTGAGGAAAAAAAAACACACGAACGAAGGGGGAGCCAGTAAAAACTATATGTTTATGGTGGTGATGATGTATAACGTAATAGTGATAATGATTATAAAATGATAACAATAATAGTAATAATAATAATAATAATAAGTATGATAATCATCATCATCAGTGATAAAGCGTCGGACTCGTAATCTTGGTAATCATGGGAATGCGGGTTCGAATCTCCGCCGGGTCGTTTCGGTACAGAGGGATTGTTCCTCGGGAGTTAAACATTGGTTCTAAACTCCATTTCCAGGAGTCATAGTCTGAATGAGACTGTAAACCGAGGT
>JADBJO010015498.1:21948-24448 GCA_016801955.1 Conus betulinus
CTATTTGAATCAAAGCCATATCTGAAGTAAAGCAAGAGAGGCAAGTCCCCTTTTTTGCAGACTTTCCAAACTGGGCAAAACTTTAAAAAACATTGAGAAGGACCTATTCCATCATCATTTTGCTTGATGATGTCATGGAATCATGAAGTCCGCAGATCACGCCTTAAAGCTTTCAGTGGTTATTTCAATCTTACAAAGTTGATATTTCCCTTACAAATTGTGCTACAATCTTCACTTGATACATTGATAGATGTAGTTAAGTAATATTTTATACAAACATCGGCAGTTTTTAAAAAAAAGAACCGACATTTTATCCACATGGCACCACTGATTTGTAGAAGAAAAGCAGACCACATATTACTACATCGGGTCAGAGACAGCAAGACAACGTTTTATCACTGAAGGCAAATGAAACTACATTGTGCAAATCCTTAGAGAAACTTGGCGAGGGGCGTGCACAATCAAAGACACACAGTTTGCTGTGGAATTCGCAAATATCTTTATCCAAGATGTTTTTGCCTGTTGTGATTTCAAAATGTTCACAAGAGATCATATTTTTCATTCGATTTTGGCTAGACATGGTTGGTGATTTTCGTTTGTTTTTTTTGTTTTTTTTTTTTTTTGTTGTTTTTTTTTTTAATAGTTTCAATATTTGGTTTGGTTTTGAGTTTGAATCTTGGCGTTCGAACTTAGATCCCTGTCTTGGTCTGCTGCGGACTGGCTTGCAGTCCTCATGGAGCTTCCAGATCGGCCATGGCCCATACACATCACGATTTTACTAAGGGGTATAGTCAGCAGAGCGAAGCTACGTGAAGCCAAGCAAACGAAACAGTCTGGCATGCTGCCACAACACACATTCTGTCTGGCAACCGTACCACAGAACACTGTGCCAGGATGTAGAGGGTGTTCAGCGCAGAGCAGCTAAACTTCCAGCATCGCTTAAAGATAAACCACACCCTGAGCGTCTCTCTGCTCTTCAGACTCCCAAGCAGTGGAGCACAGAAGTAAAGAAAGGGGTGACATTGTAGACTTGCAACAAGTTTATACATGCTATTTGCCGGAAGTGACAAACCACAGTTTGAATTTTTTCACCAACTGGGGACAGCAGAGGACACTCCTTGAAATTATCCAAAGTTCATCACAGACTGAACATTTAAGGGAAATTACTTCTCTCCTCGAGTGACTGATGTTTGGAATGGTCTTCCTGACTCTGTAGTAACAGCCCCTCAACAGTCAGCAAATCTCCATTGGCAGGAACTGCCGACAAATACAATCCAGAATGTTTGTCGACCTAGATTGTCTCAGTCTGTGACTCTCTTCCTTCCACGCGTGCGGAGGTTTTTGTTTTGTTTTGTTTTGTTTTTGTTTTTTTGTTTGTTTTGTTTTTGAACCCCATATATATATTAGAGCGGTGGAGCAAGCCTCTTCAGGCCTCAAACACCTAAATCTACAAGTTCAATAACAGCTAACAAAGAAATGATTTTGGAGAAAACCCGTCCGATGGTGGTGAAGAGAGGATCCAGTAAAAAACGAATCCCAGGGTCATGATTAATCAGTTAATTTAAGCATTCTAACACGGTTCCACATCCACATTAGCAAAGAATGCCAGGTCTTCGTGAATGTTCTTTTGTGAAACGGAATCAACTCAGCGCGACAATGCCGGTAAAAGTGGTGAAATTCGAACCTAAGCGTGAAATGAAATAAACGTCAGCAGTGACGTCAATGAGAGATGACGACAAGCATTTGGGACGGCTGGGCACAAAACGCTGACGTGACCAGTCATGGCAGAGTGGCCGTCCTTTGAATTCAGACTTACCCAGTGATATGATCGATTGTCCTTTCATCTTGTGAGAAAAAAAAACACACGAACGAAGGGGGACCCAGTAAAAACCTATATGGTTATGGTGGTGATGATGTATAACGTAATAGTGATAATGATTATAAAATGATAAAAAATAGTAATAATAATAATAATAATAAGTATGATAATCATCATCATCAGTGATAAAGCGTCGGACTCGTAATCTTGGTAATCATGGGATTGGCGGTTCGAATCTCCGCCGGGTCGTTTCGGTACAGAGGGATTGTTCCCTCGGAGTTAAACATTTGGCTCTGACGTCCATTTCCCATAGTCTGCTGAATGAGACTGTAAACCGAGGTTCCGTGTGTGAACGCACGCATAACATCTTACACACACGTAAAAAACCTCATCACCAACTTTCGGAAGAGAAGGCCACTTTGGCCGTTGGTATGGATGACACGTTACACATAGCATGCACCTTCCTCGAACTTGGAGTATGGCTGCCTTAATGGCGGGATAAAAAATAAGATAAACTGAATAAAAACGGTCATACACACAAAACTCCACTCCCTTTGTTGGGTAGCTGGCACCAAACCCTTGCCTGTCTATACATATGGCGTATCAGCCTGCGTATCTATGCGTATCAGCCTGCGTACGCTGAAAGGAAAAACAAAAACAAAAAAAAGAGAAAAAAAAGGG
>JADBJO010015498.1:29448-43596 GCA_016801955.1 Conus betulinus
AATATACAAGTTAACTTCACTGGTCTGTAATTTCCAGGATCTACTTTAGACATTTTAAAATAGCGGTCACCTTACAGTCATCTGTAATGCAACCAAACTCCAAGGATTGTTATACAGAACACTCAAAGGAAGAGTCAGTTTTGTGGCTCAATTGCTTTAGTACCTCTGGAGGAATTTGATCAGGCTCTTGAGCCTTGTGAAGAACTAATGCTTGCAAACCTTCTCTGAGCTGCGAGTGGAGTAATGTCACATACTGATGCATTATTCGACCCATGGCTGGGAGTCTTAGTTTGTGGGCACCAGTGCACATCAACATGCCAATGGGCCTGCATGCCACATGCATGTCTGAGGGCCGGACATCCTCCGAGTCCCTTGTAGTTTTAGCCCGAGTCCGTAAGGTCCCAGCTGACGTGTGTCGACTTCAGGAGGCACTGCACAGGGCTTGCTGGTGGTGGGGCTATATACTGACAGGGAAAGACCGACGCATTCTGCTGCCCTTTTCGCAGTGCTGCAAGCAGCGGTGCTGGTCTCAGCAGCGGAGGCTGAAAGCGAGAGGTGACAAACGCACAGACATTTCACCAACGATCAAGGCGCATCACACCAACCGTCGAGACAGCACAATTAATATGTAGAGATCATGGAAACAACAGAAAGAGAGAAATGGGTCAACAGACAGAATGTTTAACCTGTAGAGACCATAGAAAAGAGAGAAAGAGAGAAATGGGTCAACAGACAGAATGTTTAACCTGCAGAGACCATAGAAAAGAGAGAAAGAGAGAAATGGGTCAATAGACAGAATGTTTAACCTGCAGAGACCATACAAAAGAGAGAAGGAGAGAAATGGGTCAATAGACAGAATGTTTAACCTGTAGAGACCATAGAAAGAGAGAAAGAGAGAAATGGGGTCAATAGACAGAATGTTTAACCTGTAGAGACCATAGAAAAGAGAGAAAGAGAGAAATGGGTCAATAGACAGAATGTTTAACCCTGCAGTGACCATAGAAAAGAGAGAAAGAGAGAAATGGGTCAATAGACAGAATGTTTAACCTGTAGAGACCATAGAAAAGAGAGAAAGAGAGAAATGGGTCAATAGACAGAATGTTTAACCTGTAGAGACCATAGAAAAGAGAGAAAAAGAGAAATGGGTTAATAGACTGGATGATTAACATGTAGAGATCACAGAAAAGAGAGAATGAGAAACGAGTGGCGAGACAGAAAGACAAACACGCAGTGACCATGGAAGAGACAGAAATGGATCAACTGACAGAATGACAAAAGCCAGTCATCAGAATGGGCAGAATAGTCACAAAACATCACACTTGGAAGAATCCACACATCAACAACATTTTATTTTCATCTGCGTAAACAAAAGTCATTTTATGCTGAATTCCCATACATCCATTATGAAACACTCTTATGCATGAACGCACGCACACACACACGCAGTCACATCCTGACATAAATGCCTCAGACACATATGCACATTTACACTCACACACTGGTGCAGAAATCCATACCTCTCCCCTAAGTTGCTGGGAAAATAATAGTTTTAGAGTACTTAAGCCTTTTATAGATGTTCGCAACATTTAGGATGTTGTCCACTTTCAAATCACACACACACACACACACACACACACATACACACACACACACACAAGCACACACACACACACACACACACACACACACACACACACACACACACACACAAGCACACGCACACACACACACACAAGGCACATGCACACCAACAAAAATGGATACTTGTTGCGCCACATTTGCTGAGAGTAGGGGCACTTTCATAAAGATGAGAGAATGAAATAAACGAATAAAGACAATTTTGCTGCCAGTTTTTGATTTACAACAGCCAGCCACTAACAGACTTTCAGGTATCACCACATACAGACAATAGTCCTGTCCCATGGCTAACCCCCACACAGCTATCCCCAATGTTGGCTGTCACCACATCCAGACAACAGTCCTGCCCCATGACTAACCCCACACAGCTATCCCCAATGTGGACTGTCACCGCATACAGACAGTCCTGTCCCATGGCCACCATCACACAGCTATCCCCAATGTGGACTGTCACCACATACAGACAGTCCTGTCCCATGACTACCCCCACAGCTATCCCCAATGTGGACTGTCACCACATACAGACAGTCCTGTCCCATGGCCACCACCACACAGCTATCCCCAATGTGGACTGTCACCACATACAGACAGTCCTGTCCCATGGCTAACCCCACACAGCTATCCCCAATGTGGACTGTCACCACATACAGACAGTCCTGTCCCATGGCTAACCCACACACAGCTATCCCCAATGTGGACTGTCACCGCATACAGACATCAGTCCTGTCCCATGGCTAACCACACACAGCTATCCCCAATGTGGACTGTCACCACATACAGACAACAGTCCTGCCCCATGACTAACCCACACAGCTATCCCCATGTGGACTGTAACCACATACAGACAACAGTCCTGTACCATGACTAACCCCACACAGCTATCCCCAATGTGGACTGTCACCACATACAGACAGTCCTGTCCCATGGCTAATCCCACACAGCTATCCCCAATGTGGACTGTCACCACATACAGACAGTCCTGTCCCATGGCCACCACCACACAGCTATCCCCAATGTGGACTGTCACCACATACAGACATCAGTCCTGTCCCCATGACTACCCCCACACAGCTATCCCCAATGTGGACTGTCACCACATACAGACATCAGTCCTGTCCCATGACTAACCCCCACACAGCTATCCCCAATGTGGACTGTCACCACATACAGACATCAGTCCTGTCCCATGACTAACCCCACACAGCTATCCCCAATGTGGACTGTCACCACATACAGACATCAGTCCTGTCCCATGACTAACCCCACACAGTTATCCCCAATGTGGACTGTCACCACATACAGACAACATCGAGTCCTGTCCCATGGCTAACCCCACACAGCTATCCCCAATGTGGACTGTCAACACATACAGATATCAGTCCTGTCCAGGGCTAACCCCACACAGCTATCCCCAATGTGGACTGTCAACACATACAGACAGTCCTGTCCCATGGCTAACCCCCACACAGCTATCCCCAATGTGGACTGTCACCACATACAGAGACAGTCCTGTCCCATGGCCACCACCACACAGCTATCCCCAATGTGGACCGTCACCACATACAGACAACAGTCCTGTACCATGACTAACCCCACACAGCTATCCCCAATGTGGACTGTCACCACATACAGACAACAGTCCTGTACCATGACTAACCCCACACAGCTATCCCCAATGTGGACTGTCACCACATACAGACAACAGTCCTGTCCCATGACTAACCCCACACAGCTATCCCCAATGTGGACTGTCACCACATACAGACAACAGTCCTGTCCCATGGCTAACCCCACACAGCTATCCCCAATGTGGACTGTCACCACATACAGACAGTCCTGTCCCATGGCCACCACCACCACACAGCTATCCCCAGTGTGGACTGTCACCACATACAGACAACAGTCCTGCCCCATGACTACCCCACACAGCTATCCCCAATGTGGACTGTCACCACATACAGACAGTCCTGTCCCATGGCCACCACCACACAGCTATCCCCAGTGTGGACTGCATCAACAACAACACAGACATACAAAAGTACCTACATCCGTAAGGAAGACAAAATCAGACTGTGAAGACGGTGTCGGTCATTTTCTTGATTTTTGAGTGCCTGCTTTAAAAGAAAACCTCTGCCTGGTAGCTCTTTCGACCTAGCAGCCCGGTCCCAAGCCCGGATAAAAGAGGAGAGAGTTGGGTGTAGGGCTAGCCCTGTCAAACAACTGCCTGCTACAGAAACTTCAACATCTGCCAAAGAAACGCCACTCCTGGAAGATGAAGGGCCTGCATCATCAGGACCCATGACGCCTTGTGGTGAAAGCCGAAAGGAAGCCTCCACACCAAACCACCTTCTGACGACCAGGAACAGAGAAAGCAAGGCAGACCAAGAAACACCTGGAGGCGGGACCTGGAGGGGAACACCAGGCAGTTGGGTTACAGCTGGGGAGAAAAAGAAAAAATTGCCCAGGACCATGGCCGTTAACGTGCCTTTGATGGCCTATGCTTTGGCAAGAGCAATGGGCCTAAGTAAATAATCAAGCTTAAAAGAGAACAAACATAACCAGATAATTTTGAGTAAGAGTTGGGGAGAAGCATGGGCAGACACAGCAAAATGAACAAACCCTAACTTCTCATTACTCACCAAAACGCCATGATGGACACCCAGACGAGAACAATAACCCTGTTTTTGCATGACCAAAGCCATGAGGTGGTGATCAGCTCACCAGACTTGAGATGACAGAGATATGCCCTCACTTTCACAGACAAGAACCCCCCCCCCCCCCCCCCCCCCCCCCCAACCCTACCTCCACCTTCAACAACGGCACAGGCGAGAGTGAAGAAGACAAACTGGGTACTGCCCTGTACAAGGCCACAGGTAAGCATGCTGACACCAACACCTTCACCTGCGACTCCGACGTCAGGACCCCTGGGGATGTACAATAATCCGTCCCTCCCCTGACAAAGGTCATGCCAGTCAACAGTGTGGCCAACGGCCAATATGTGCGCGTCACACCCCGTCACACAGTGGAAGCGGAGGCTGTTCATCTTCCATGGTGTGCTGACATGTCATGGTGAGAATTCAAATAACCATGATTTTTGGGATAAACTGCTCATGTTTTTTCTCTCCTTTTATCTCCACTCATTCACGTGACCCCACCACCCCCTATCCCTCATCTTCATACCATGTCTCACCTGTCAACCAACCCTACCAACAACCTTCCCCTCCCTACCTCTTCTCCAGTTTTTTACACCCCCATGTGGCCATGTACAGGGGAATGCCCGGTTCATTACACCCCCCCTCCTCATTCTGTTATACCCTCCTAACCCTTTACCGTGCTTCTTGGGTCTTCTATGACCCAGTGACTCAATTAAAAAGCATCATATCTTATGAAGGGATACAGCTATGCGCACAAAATCTTCGGAGTTTGTCAACGATCTTAACGGCCCGTTGGTCACAGAAATTTCATGTATGGGCGCAGTCAATTATCAGCGTAATTAGTCGCGGGTTTCCCCCAGGACCTATACATTTTAATGGGTCGCACATGACCCAGGCCATCAGTTGAGGAATAAGTTGCCAAACCACTCTTTATTAGGTTTGGGTCTTACAAGACCCATAGATCTGAATAGGGATAAGCAATAGGAAAAGCCTCTACAATATGTGTGGGTCTTGGCCGACCTGCACGATCAGGTCTGTGTAGTTCAGAAATGTCATCCGGTAAAGCTTAAATCGTTCTACATCATCCCGTTCCTCATTGAGAGACACCCTCTTCCTTATTGTATTACATCCCCTTCCTGACTCTAACACACTCTTCATTCTTCAATTACATTTCCTTCCTTATTCAATTACATCCCCTCCCTGACTATTACATACTCTTCCTTCTTCTATTACACGACACACGACAAGATACACACACGATACACAATATTCTATTTGTCCTCATAGAATACAAGGAAAATTTGTTTGTGGTGCCATCATCACAATTCGCATATTACAATAAAATTATAAACATATATTTCAATAAAAAAATATTCCACACTTGCGACTGCGCTCAGCCATTCCTTGTCAATTCATTTATCCATCTTGTGTCAGTCTGTACATATAAGTAGGAACAAATTTGAAATAAAAGTACTCCATGTACAGCTGTGTAGTCTCATCCACCATCCTAAAAAAAAAAAAAAAAAAAAAAAAAAAATTTACAAAAACACTAAAACATCAGGAGACCATTTGGCACTACAGGTCGCACTGGAGTTGCCCCCCTTTCAGCCGGTGAACTGTTCTCAGCCGGTGAATCGTATTTCCTATCTGTCAAGTCTTGGCATAGGATGACAGTAACAGAGGATTATCTTTTTCATTAAGATCTCCAAAAGTGTAGATGATTTCAGCGTGCTCTGATGACCAAGAAGTCTATGAACAACATGGAACCGCGGCAATACCAATACCGTCAAGAGACAGGTTACAGTTTTGATTGTAGACTGGAGAATACCCTTCCTGACTATTACACACTCTTCCTTCGGCTATTACACACCCTTCCTGACTATTACAAACTCTTCCTTGGGCTATTACATACTCTTTCTGACTATTACACATTCTTCCTTAGGCTATTACATACCCTTACTGGCTATTACACACTCTTCCTTCGGCTATTATATACCCTTCCTGACTATTACACACTCTTCCTTCAGCTATTATATACCCTTCCTGACTATTACACACTCTTCCTTTGGCTATTATATACCCTTCCTGACTATTACACACTCTTCCTTCGACTATTATATACCCTTCCTGACTATTACACACTCTTCCTTCAGCTATTACATACCCTTCCTGACTATTACACACTCTTCCTTAGGCTATTACATATCCTTCATTATTCTAGTACTCCCTCTTCCTTATTCTACTACATCATGTTCCTTACTCTATCACACCCTCTTCCTTGTTCTAGTACATATTCTTCTTTATTCTACTACAACTTCTTCCTAATTATATGACATCCTCTTCCTTATTCTGACTCTGCTGCCAGTCCCATTCCACAACTGTTTGCCATCTTGCCTTCAGCTCCCCCCCACCCCACCCCCTCTCTGTCCCTCCCTTTCCTTCTCCTCCCTCCCTTCCCCTCCCCATTCCTGAGACACTGTCATAACTCAGATCACTGACCAACCCCCACACAGTACACATCACTGACTGACCCCCCTCCCCCCCCCCCCCCCCCCCCCCCCACAGTATACATCATCTGACTGACCCCCACACAGTACACATCACTGACTGACCCCCCCCCCCCCCCCCCCCCCCCCCCCCCCCCACAGTATACATCACTGACTGACCCCCACACAGTACACATCACTGACTGACCCCCACACACACACACACACACAGTATACATCACTGACTGACCCCCACACAGTACACATCACTGACCACCCCCCTGACCCCCCCCCCCCCCCCCCCCCCCCCCCACAGTATACATCACTGACTGACCCCCCACACAGTACACATCACTGACTGACCCCCCCCCCCCCCCCCCCCCCCCCCCCACAGTATACATCACTGACTGACCCCCACACAGTACACATCACTGACTGACCCCCCCCCCCCCCCCCCCCCCCCCACAGTATACATCACTGACTGACCCCCACACAGTACACATCACTGACTGACCCCCCCCCCCCCCCCCCCCACCCCCCCCAGTATACATCACTGACTGACCCCCACACAGTACACACATCACTGACTGACCCCCCCCCCCCCCCCCCCCCCCCCCCCCACAGTATACATCACTGACTGACCCCCCCCACACAGTACACATCACTGACTGACCCCCCCCCCCCCCCCCCCCACCCCCAGTATACATCACTGACTGACCCCCACACAGTACACATCACTGACTGACCCCCCCCCCCCCCCCCCCCCACCCCCCAGTATACATCACTGACTGACCCCCACACAGTACACATCACTGACTGACCCCCACACAGTACACATCACTGACTGACCCACACACAGTACACATCACTGACCCCAACACAGTACACATCACTGACTGACCCCCCACACAGTACACATCACTGACCCCCACACAGTACACATCACTGACTGACCCCCCACACAGTACACATCACTGACTGGCCCCAACACAGAACAGCAGATGCCATTTGGGGAAGGAGAGACAGGTGACTGTTGACGATTTGGTGGAGTACACGCCCATCAGTTCTGAGGATGTGTGACCTTCGACCCTGTGAAAAAAGTATACAAGCCGTCTTACAAAACAAACAAAAATCATGAGAGGTTGAGAAAATCGTAATAAACATAACGTTGCTGATAGCAAAACTGATACTAACACCCAACAGAAGTCAATGATTTTGGGGCACTCACACACAAAAAGACAGACACAGGGACTGACCAATACAAAAAAAAAACCTTCAGCTGCCACTCCTGTTGAGCGAGTATATCATATCCTTTGAGCCTTCTCTTTTGTGCAGGTTGGATAAGGCTCTGCAACTTCAGTACATCTCCATGGCGTTCTGCTTCACCCTTTCATCATCCCCTTTCGCTGGCCAGAATGGGAGCACCTGTCCACACAACCCTGACCTCTGCATCCCACCTACCAGCCAGCAGCAGACGTTCACATCAACGGTACACTCCTGTTTCCATGTGTCGGGACAACCCTGACCCTCCCTGAGATTTTACTTCAATGGTACAGCCCTGTTGTCATCTGTTAGGACAACCCTGACCCTGACTGACATTTCACATCAATGGTACAGCCCTGTTGTCATCTGTTAGGACAACCCTGACCCTGACTGACATTCACATCAATGGTACAGCCCTGTTGTCATCTGTTAGGACAACCCTGACCCTCCCTGACATTTCACATCAATGGTACAGCCCTGTTGTCATCTGTTAGGACAACCCTGACCCTCCCTGACATTTCACATCAATGGTACAGCCCTGTTGTCATCTGTTAGGACAACACCTGACCCTGACTGACATTTCACATCAATGGTACAGCCCTGTTGTCATCTGTTAGGACAACCCTGACCCTCCCTGAGATTTCACATCAATGGTACAGCCCTGTTGTCATCGGTTAGGACAACCCCTGACCCTGACTGACATTTCACATCAATGGTACAGCCCTGTTGTCATCGGTTAGGACAACCCTGACCCTGACTGACATTTCACATCAATGGTACAGCCCTGTTGTCATCTGTTAGGACAACCCTGACCCTCCCTGAGATTTCACATCAATGGTACAGCCCCGTTGTCATCGGTTAGGGACAACCCTGACCCTGACTGACATTTCACATCAATGGTACAGCCCTGTTGTCATCGGTTTAGGACAACCCTGACCCTGACTGACATTTCACATCAATGGTACAGCCCTGTTGTCATCGGTTAGGACAACCCTGACCCTCCCTGACATTTCACATCAATGGTACAGCCCTGTTGTCATCGGTTAGGACAACCCTGACCCTGACTGACATTTCACATCAATGGTACAGCCCTGTTGTCATCGGTTAGGACAACCCTGACCCTGACTGACATTTCACATCAATGGTACAGCCCTGTTGTCATCGGTTAGCCCATGGGGATGCTACTTTAAGGCTGTTATGAGTTGCATCCTGTAGTCTTACCTCTGTTCAGGAGCAGTTATGTCCCTTGATATCTTAATGGAGTGTCCTGCGCATGCGTGTACCCATCGTCAACACAGCGCAGGCCTCCAAGGGTGGTACAGGACTGCTCTAAAGGCAGGTGGAGACAGTGCTTCTCTGGGTCCTCCCCCGCACCTTTGGGTGTTTCTTTTTCTTCTTTGCCTTAACTAGGCTGACCCTGGAGAAAGGTCCAGTGACGGTGAGGAAAGACCCACTGACCACAGGGAAAGTCCTGTTGACAGTGGGAAAGACTACAACTTTGGATTCTCTCTTGAGGGCACATAAGACCGTATGGCGAAAGCTTGGCTGTGTCTGGAGTGGCACCGTCTTCATCTGTCCGTGGGCAGGGGTTTCAGATTCAGATTCAGATTCAGAAAACTTTATTCTCTCTCGTTACAAGAGAAATTACATTTGTGACCGCTGCCCTAAAAGTTAAGACATACATATTTATAGTTACAAACGTGACACTGGAATTAAAATTACTTACAACAATAAAACATGCGTGTAACACCAAAATGGAATTTCAATCTTTCTCCTTTTGGTAGTGCAAATAAAGTACACATTCAGCCACTCTTGATTATAACCGGTTTCTTACCTTTTCAAGACTTTTCTGGACCCAGACCATACTTTTCCCCTTTCACTTTTGTCGCTTTGCAGGCGTGGCAGTATGCCTTCCCCTTTTAATCACTGGGTTGCATGTTACAAACGATGTCCTAGCAATCTTCTGTTTCAGTTCATGCTCCCTTGATTTAGGACACTTCCTTGTCCTTCTCCACCTTCAACACCCAGTGTGCCAGCGAACTACTTACTGCTTTCCAAGAGAGGCCCTGGGGGCAAAAAGTGGAGACTCCGTCCCTATGGCAGATATATGACCACTTGACAG
Source organism: Conus betulinus (assembly GCA_016801955.1). Classification (NCBI taxonomy): domain Eukaryota; kingdom Metazoa; phylum Mollusca; class Gastropoda; order Neogastropoda; family Conidae; genus Conus; species Conus betulinus. The sequence goes on from JADBJO010015498.1 coordinate 39,612, forward strand.
CTCTGTGAAACGACGAGAGTCATGGATGGCCACTTCCCACTGGCCAAGTTGAATTTCCGTCTGTGTACTAAATTTGAGTCAACTGAGTTTAGATTAGGGAACAAAACACCATTCAGGGTAGTTTGTGACATATCAGAAAAAAAAACTTAGTAAAGGGATGAGTTGGTGGGGTGAGGGGGAGAGGAGGGAGGGGGGGGGGGGGGGGTATCTGTTTCCATTCCATAAACTTTCCTGTCTCATCAAAAAAAAAAAAATCAGGTCACTTAATTAAGCCAGGAGAGACAGAAAAAAAAACGATGCTAAATGAAGCATACACACACACACACACACACACACACACACACACATGCATGCCTGTAAATGTGCATAGGATGCCTACATGCTCACATTTGAGTACACACACACACACACACACACACACACACGCACACACTCTCTCTCTCTCTCTCTCTCTCACTCACATTCACACACACACATGCTTGTAAAATGTGCATAAGATGTTCACATCCAACTACACACACGCACACACAGAGAACAGGCGTCCCACCATCACCACACAGCGACTTACTGTGAAGAGGAAGTGCGGTCTTCTGCCCTGGAGCGGACGTCCCACAGCCTCAGGCCGCAGTCTTGGCCACCCGAGGCCAATAGTTCATTACAGGGGGCTGAACGCCAAAGAGTACACTGTGTCAGTGTGGCCACGCAGCTCCTTCCTCACAGTGCCCGAGTTCAAATCCCAGACGTTGATCCTCCGGTCGTCCCCTGACAGTCACAGCAATGAATCATGGACATGATGGAGAAAGAGCAGGACACAATGAGGTTTAGGTCGTCTCCCCTGACAGTCACAGCAATGAATCATGGGACATGATGGAGGGAGGACACAATGAGGTTTTTAGGTCGTCTCCCCTGACAGTCACAGCAATGAATCATGGGACATGATGGAGGGAGGACACAATGAGGTTTAGGTCGTCTCCCCTGACAGTCACAGCAATGAATCATGGGACATGATGGAGGGAGGACACAATGAGGTTTAGGTCGTCTCCCCTGACAGTCACAGCAATGAATCATGGGACATGATGGAGGGAGGACACAATGAGGTTTAGGTCGTCTCCCCTGACAGTCACAGCAATGTATCATGGGACATGATGGAGGGAGGACACAATGAGGTTTAGGTCGTCTCCCCTGACAGTCACACTAATAAATCATGGGACATGATGGAGGGAGGACAGAATGAGGCTTAGGTCGTCTCCCCTGACAGTCACACCAATGAATCATGGGACATGATGGAGGAAGGACAGAATGAGGCTGTGGTCGTCTCCCCCGACAGTCACAACAATGCATCATGGGACATGATGGTGGGAGGGCAGAATGAGGCTGTGGTCGTCGTCTCCCCTGACAGTCACACCAATGTCTCATGGGACATGATGGAGGGAGGGCAGAATGAGGCCGTGGTCGTCCACTGACATTCACAGCAATGTATCATGGGACATGATGGACCAAGGACAGAATGAGGTTTCAGTCATCTTCTGACAGTCACATTAACATATCATGGAGCATGACGGAGGAGGGAGAGAGAATGAGCCATGGGAGAAACAAGGCATAGACAGAAGATCTGCCAGAGACAGGGTGTAGGAGCAATGAATGAACTCATTCATTTCATGAGGGGAAAAAATGACTGTATCTTTCACATCCAGCCCTTTAGGGAAAAAAAAAAAGGATAAAAAGGAGAATTCATCACTAGTGTATACAACACCTAGTTTAGATATACCTATTGAGGTGGGAAAACGGATGCAGGAAGGGGAAAGGAAAGTGACACTGACAGAGGGAATATGGAATTAATCTCTCTCTCTCATACTCTCGCTCTTTCTCTCTCTCTCTCTCTATCCCCCTCTCTCTTTCTCATTTCTTCTTCCGCTCATGTATCTTCACAAATGTCTTCTGTACAGAAACAGAAAATGACACACTAAAACTGTAAAACAAAATAAAGAGTATAACTTTAAATATTGGAATGAAAACCACTGAAAAGACAGGGCAGTGCATTTTTTTTCACCTAAATTTTTTTTTTTCAAACACCTAATAAAACAAGACAGAGCAAAGTGTCCTGTACTTTTTGATCCCCAAGTCTTTTTCTAACATCTAACAAAACAAGACACACACACTGGCAGAAGAAGCTGGCCTATACCCTGCAGTATTTGGGCACCACTGAATAGTGCCACAGACCTGCACCCTGCAATGTTTGGGCACCACTGAATAGTGCCACAGACCTGCACCCTGCAGTATTTGGGCAGTACTGAATAATGCCACATGCCTGCAATGTTTGGGCACTACTGAACAGTGCCACAGACCTGCACCCTGCAGTATTTGGGCAGTACTGAATAATGTCACAGGCCTGCAATGTTTGGGCACCACTGATAGTGCCACCACCCTGCACCCTGCAATGTTCGGGCACGCACACTGAATAGTGCCACCATCCTGCACCCTGCAATGCAAATGTTTGGGCACCACTGAATAGTGCCACCATGTACCCTGCAATGTTTGGGCACCACTGAATAGTGTCACAGGCCTGCAATGTTTGGGCACCACTGAATAGTGCCACCACCCTGCACCCTGCAATGTTTGGGCACCACTGAATAGTGCCACCATCCTGCACCCTGCAATGTTTGGGCACCACTGAATAGTGCCACCACCCTGCACCCCTGCAATGTTTTGGGCACCACTGAATAGTGTCACAGGCCTGCAATGTTTGGGCACCACTGAATAGTGTCACTGGCCTGCAATGTTTGGGCACCACTGAATAGTGTCACAGGCCTGCAATGTTTGGGCACCACTGAATAGTGCCACTATGCACCCTGCAATGTTTGGGCACCACTGAATAGTGCCACCATGTACGCTGCAATGTTTGGGCACCAGTGAATAGTGCCACAGGCCTGCAATGTTTGGGCACCACTGAATAGTGTCACAGGCCTGCAATGTTTGGGCACCACTGAATAGTGTCACCATCCTGCACCCTGCAATGTTTGGGCACCACTGAATAGTGCCACAGGTCTGCATTCAAGTATACAGAATGGCTGTACTCAAACTGGCTTAACTCCCAACAATAGAATTACCAATTAACATATCTGACATCGCTATCTATGCCAATAACAGTTAAAAAAACAGTAAAAATCAAACTTTTGTTTGTAATATGTTACAGTTCTAAAGTCTTCAGACGTAAACTGAGTCTGCTGTTCATACACAAACTGGGAATTACATTTCGAAAAAAAAAAAAAAAGAGAAAAAGTCTGAGTTTGTCAAGCATTGTAAATCCAAACATACAAAACAGATAATGTTGTTATACACATGCGAAAGTTTTTCACATCATCTTAAAATACTATTTCCTATATTAGAGTTGAAAATAAGTACCAAGCCTGTTCAAAATAATACCTGAGTTTGTTCATGCTTCTGTCTTCTTTGCCTGTGAGACAGAGACAGTTTAGTGATGGAATAAAACCTGTTCTAAAGGAAGCAGCCTCTGTCAAGGTATTAATTGGAACATCAGAGTTGCCTACCTTGGAGTGCTTACCCCCCCCCCCCCCTCCCTTTTTTTTTTTGTGATTGGGATAATATACACTTTGGCTGTCCTTCCAGCATACAGGGGACGATACTATTATTTCACGCTGGTGGAAGTGGTTGTTAACTGATCAGATTACTCCCCTGGGCAGGAAAGTCCCTGGATATTCACGCCTCTTTTGGCCATCTCTTGATTACCCACCACCGGTTCATGTCCTCATATGGTGACTTTGTTGATTCATGACCGACATGTATTGGAAATAAGAATGCTCATTACTGAACAAAACAGCTGCTAGATTTGACAGCTGAGTCGCTAAAAGCTCCTTCGGATGGTCTCTTTCTTTCATGTTTAGTGTTTGTCTCATGCCCATTCTCGTTCAGGATGTTCACATGGAAACCTTTTATAACTTTTTTGCTACACACCGCACACATACCC
>JADBJO010015499.1:0-43595 GCA_016801955.1 Conus betulinus
ACAATGAAACAATAAATTCCAAGGATAAGTACTGAGCACCGTTCCAGCAATTACAGAGCAGCTAGGTGTTGCAATGACTGCAAGAAATATTGAATTATAAACAAAGCTTGCTCTTATGTCTCAGATTGTAGAAATAGGAAGTGGGTGAATGGGAAATAAATAAATGCTTCTCAAAATGAACCTTCAGCAAGCTTATAGTCTCCAAAGAGGGAGACCATCTCCAATGGGGAGAAAGCTCACTAACATATAACTCCTGGTCAGATACCGGTATTTCGAAACCTGATTGTTTCTCCTCAGTGACCGCGGAAAGTGGTAATTTGACTTCTCTGCCTTTTCGGTTTTAAGAAGAATGCTATACCAGAAAAAGGCTGGGGTGCAATACCATAGTATGTTTGTTGAGTTTTCAAAAAAACTAACTAAAGGTGCCACCTAAGAAGCAAAAGAAAATCATGAAAGAGCAAAACAAGCTACATTTTCTTGTGTGAAAAGTAGAAATATAAAAAGATAACCTCTTAAGACACAAGTGCTGAGGGGCCAGTTCTTGGAATGAATCCGCAAGGGACTAAAATACAATGAGTACTGAGCACCGTTCCAGCAACTTACAGAGCAGCTAGGTGTTGCAATGACTGCAAGAAATATTGAATTATAAACAAAGCTTGCTCTTATGTCTCAGATTGTAGAAATAGGAGGGTAAGCCTTCATATCTGCAGTGGTATTGCCCACCAGCCTTTTCTGGTATAGCATTCTTCTTAAAACCGAAAAAAGGCAGAGGAGTCAAATTACCACTTTTCCGCGGTCACTGAGGAGAAACAATCAGGTTTCGAAATACCGGTATCTGACCAGGAGTTATATGTTAGTGAGCTTTCTCCCCATTGGAGATGGTCTCCCTCTTTGGAGACTATAAGCTTGCTGAAGGTTCATTTTGAGAAGCATTTATTTATTCCCCATTCACCCACTCAAGCACATACTGTCAGTTAGGCAGAATCATCTACCACTGCAGATATGAAGGCTTTACACCCCCTATTTCTACAATCTGAGACATAAGAGCAAGCTTTGTTTATAAATTGTTTCATTGTAATTTAGTCCCTTGCGGATTCATTCCAAGAACTGGCCCTCAGCACTTGTGTCTTAAGAGGTTATCTTTTTATATTTTCTACTTTTCACAAGAAAATGTAGCTTGTTTTGCTCTTTCATGATTTTCTTTTGCTTCTTAGGTGGCACCTTTAGTTAGTTTTTTGAAAACTCAACAAACATACTATGGTATTGCACACCAGCCTTTTTCTGGTATAGCATTCTTCTTAAAACCGAAAAGGCAGAGGAGTCAAATTACCACTTTCCGCGGTCACTGAGGAGAAACAATCAGGTTTCGAAATACCGGTATCTGACCAGGAGTTATATGTTAGTGAGCTTTCTCCCCATTGGAGATGGTCTCCCTCTTTGGAGACTATAAGCTTGCTGAAGGTTCATTTTGAGAAGCATTATTTATTCCCATTCACCCACTCAAGCACATACTGTCAGTTAGGCAGAATCATCTCTACCACTGCAGATATGAAGGCTACCCCCCTATTTCTACAATCGAGACATAAGAGCAAGCTTTGTTTATAATTCAATATATATATATATATATATATCCAGCCCAGTACAAAACGACAGTGTATTTACATGCAGGAGGACGCTGTGCAATACAGCATCGTAGCGCACGACAAAACCACTGCACAATACAAGAGTTGAGTTGACGACCTTACGATGGAATTCAGTATAACACATTACAAAGCAGTACAATGAAGTACAATACAATGCTATACAACACATTGGAAACCAGAACAGTACAGCGACATACATTACATTAACACACGATAAAGTACAACACCTACAAAACAGCGCAGTCAAAACAGTACAACACAATACAACAAATTATAATACAGCGCAACACAATCATTTTTATCTTCCTTCCTTATACGTTTGATATCTCCTTGGTTCGTTCTTTCTTTCCTTCCTTCCTTTCGTTCCTCGTTTAACCCTTTCTTTTCTGATTGCCTTCCTCCTTTCCTTCCTTCCTTTTGTTATTTTATTCCTCCCTTCCTCCATTTCACCTTCTTTCCTTTCTTTTTCTGTGCTTTCTTGCTTCCTTTCTTCCACCCTTCCTCCTTCAGTTTATTCTTTCCTTCCTTTCTCTCGTTGTCCTTCATCCCACTCTTCCTTCCTTTGTTTCCGCCTTCTTTCTTCATCTCATTCATTTATTCTTTTCATCCTCCCTGTATTCATTCCCACTTCTCTCATTTCTTCCTTCCTTCCTTCCTTTTCCATCCACCTTCTTTTCTGTATTCCCGTCTTCCTTCTTTTATTCTCTTGTTCCTTCCTCCATTCCCGTCTTCCTTCCACCATTCTTCTTTCTTATTCCTTGCTGTCTTTCTACGTATCTTTCACCGGACTCTGTATTCGTTCCAAACATTTCTTTTGTCCTCTTTCTTCTGAAGTCCCATGTCCTGTGTTTTTTTTTTTTTTTTTTAACTCTTCTATCTCTTCCTTTCCTCATTACGCATGTCTAATAGAAGCACGAAGAAAGTGGAATGGAGGGGAGGGGAGAAATGGAAGAAGAGTGTGTGTGTGTGTGGGGGGGGGGGGGGGGGGGGGAGGAGAGGGGGCACAGACTGAAAGACTTGAAATTCTCTTTTCCTCCCTCCCATCGATTAGAACACTCAAAAATCCAGACGGAACGAGCTCTCGTCCCGATGTGACTTCAGTCACAAGAGAGGAGAGCGCACCAAGGGAGACAAAGCAAGCAGGCAGGGTGTTTCAACGGTCTGACTGGGCGTAAATCAACGAAGGGAGTGCAGCGACAATCGGTCAACTTTTTTTTTTCTCCAAGACATCAGCCAAGGTGGGAGGTGGGGGGTGGGTGGGGAGAGGGGCTCTTTAGAAATACCCCTCCCCCCCCCCCCTGCTCCCCGCCTGTCATGCCTCTCCAGAATTGCCACTTTCCTGAAAATACATCAGACACGTCTGCAAGCCTTTTGAAGGAAATTCCAGGCCGTTATATAAGGATCTGAAACAGTGCCTCATCACTGTTATATTCCCTGAAGTTCTTCATTCATTCATTAACTCTTCTTTCCTCCCATCCTTTCTTCATTCCTTTCTCCCTTTCCCCTCCATTTATCGAACTTTTTAGTCATTGTTTTATTCCTTCATATTTCGTTCCTTTGTCATCTGTTTTACCTTCGTCCTTTCATTCCTTGCTTTCCTCCATCCATCCATCCATCCATCCTACCTTCTTCCTTCCTTCAGTTTCTTCCTTGCTTTCATCCTTCCTGCCTTCCATCGTGTTCATTCATCTTCCCTTTGACCCTCCCATCCTTCTAACGTTTTTCTCTTCTTGTTCCTTTCAGTTCGTCTTTCCTGCTCTTCAAGTCAGATGTAACATACTGTTCTCCCTTCTCTCGCCTTTGTGCCTGTGTAATAGAGATCTGTATGCAGGACAGGAGTCAGATGTAACATATTGTTCTCCCTTCTCTCGCCTTTGTGCCTGTGTAATAGAGGTCTGTATGCAGGACAGGAGTCAGATGTGTAACATTACTGTTCTCCCTTCTCTCGCCTTTGTGCCTGTGTAATAGAGGTCTGTATGCAGGACAGGAGTCAGATGTAACATATTGTTCTCCCTTCTCTCGCCTTTGTGCCTGTGTAATAGAGGTCTGTATGCAGGACAGGAGTCAGATGTAACATACTGTTCTCCCTTCTCTCGCCTTTGTGCCTGTGTAATAGAGGTCTGTATGCAGGACAGGAGTCAGATGTAACATACTGTTCTCCCTTCTTTCGCCTTTGTGCCTGTGTAATAGAGGTCTGTATGCAGGACAGGAGTCAGATGTAACATATTGTTCTCCCTTCTCTCGCCTTTGTGCCTGTGTAATAGAGGTCTGTATGGAGGACAGGAGTCAGATGTAACATATTGTTCTCCCTTCTCTCGCCTTTGTGCCTGTGTAATAGAGGTCTGTATGCAGGACAGGAGTCAGATGTAACATATTGTTCTCCCTTCTCTCGCCTTTGTGCCTGTGTAATAGAGGTCTGTATGCAGGAGTCAGATGTAACATATTGTTCTCCCTTCTCTCGCCTTTGTGCCTGTGTAATAGAGGTCTGTATGCAGGACAGGAGTCAGATGTGACATATTGTTCTCCCTTCTCTCGCCTTTGTGCCTGAGTAATAGAGGTCTGTATGCAGGACAGGAGTCAGATGTAACATACTGTTCTCCCTTCTCTCGCCTTTGTGCCTGTGTAATAGAGGTCTGTATGCAGGACAGGAGTCAGATGTAACATACTGTTCTCCCTTCTCTCGCCTTTGTGCCTGTGTAATAGAGGTCTGTATGCAGGACAGGAGTCAGATGTAACATTTACTGTTCTCCCTTCTCTCGCCTTTGTGCCTGTGTAATAGAGGTCTGTATGCAGGACAGGAGTCAGATGTAACATATTGTTCTCCCTTCTCTCGCCTTTGTGCCTGTGTAATAGAGGTCTGTATGCAGGACAGGAGTCAGATGTAACATATTGTTCTCCCTTCTCTCGCCTTTGTGCCTGTGTAATAGAGGTCTGTATGCAGGACAGGAGTGAGATTAACATATTGTTCTCCCTTCTCTCGCCTTTGTGCCTGTGTAATAGAGGTCTGTATGCAGGAGTCAGATGTAACATATTGTTCTCCCTTCTTTCGCCTTTGTGCCTGTGTAATAGAGATCTGTATGCAGGAGTCAGATGTAACATATTGTTCTCCCTTCTTTCGCCTTTGTGCCTGTGTAATAGAGGTCTCTATGCAGGACAGGAGTCAGATGTAACATATTGTTCTCCCTTCTCTCGCCTTTGTGCCTGAGTAATAGAGGTCTGTATGCAGGACAGGAGTCAGATGTAACATATTGTTCTCCCTTCTCTCGCCTTTGTGCCTGAGTAATAGAGGTCTGTATGCAGGACAGGAGTCAGATGTAACATATTGTTCTCCCTTCTCTCGCCTTTGTGCCTGAGTAATAGAGGTCTGTATGCAGGACAGGAGTCAGATGTAACATTGTTCTCCCTTCTCTCGCCTTTGTGCCTGAGTAATAGAGGTCTGTATGCAGGACAGAGGAGTGAAGGGGGAGCAGAATGCTTCACTTAAAAAATTCGCGCTTTCCCCCCATCTGTTACAACACTCGGAATTTCAAATTAACCGACCCCTAGTCCTGACGTGACTTCCCATCAAAAGAAAAGGAGAGCACGCCAAGGGAGAGCAAGCACGCAGGCAGGAGGTTTGGATGGTTGGACTTGCCATAAATCAACAAAGCGAGCGCAGCGACAGTCGGTCAACTTTGTTCCAGACCTCAGCAAAGTCTGGGCAAGGTCGTGAGAAAAGACCCCTCCTCGTTAGAACTGCCGCTTTCTGTGGAACTGTACATCTCCATCAAAGACGTGCTGAAATCCTCTCGCCTTCACCCAGCCACACAAATGGCTGTCAGGGGATTGTCTGCGCGTATTCAAACCGGCCGATATCGACCTCCGCCTCAATACGTGCACGATGGGATTTTCCATCATGTTCCGACTCAGCATTCTGTGAATGTGAAGTTCTCGAGAACGTCCGACATTACCAATGAAACTTAACTTAGGAGTTGGGCAGCTTCATGTCTGTTTTACTTGAGTAATAGTCTGTAGAAAGTTGATCTGAATCAGTGACCCGGCGTTGGCGTGTTCCCTGGAACTCACAGGAGCCCCATGCAAGAAAAATATAAGATGCACTGTATAACAGAGTTAAATGTCCGGTTCCTGGTTTCGATGGGCGATACAAAAACAAGAGGTGCGAACACCGCTTTCTGCCTGTCATGGTGTTTAAAAAGTGTATGTGTTACACCGCTTTCTGCCTGTCATGGTGTTTAAAAAGTGTATGTTACACCGCTTTTCTGCCTGTCATGGTGTTTTTAAAAGTGTATGTTACACCCGCTTTCTGCCTGTCATGGTGTTAAAAAGTGTATGTTCATACTGAGATAGGCCCCGGCCCCGGCCCCGCCCCCCCCCCCCCCCCCCCCCCCCCCCCCCCCCCCCCCCCCCCCCCCCCCCCCCCCCCCAAAAAAAAAAAAAAGAAGAAAAAATCCTGGCACACACTATCTCCACCTATTACCCACTTTACCCCTTGCAAACTCTGAATGACTTTATTATCTCCAACAGACAAATTCAGAATAGTGATGTTTGTCATTTTACACAATAAATCCATTCATAGATAGGACAGTAACATTTAAAAAACATCATCGCAAAAAAAAAAATAAAGACAACTACCCACCACGTAGCATGTTTTAAGGAAGCTCATTCCAAAAGAAAAAAAAAAAAACCTTGGCAAACATCACTCTAAGCAAGCAAACAACTATATATTCTAACGAGTATGTGCACCCTCATAAACACACAATGAAGATAATACATACCTAATGACCTCAGGTGTATGCCTAGACACACGCATACACAGGCACGCATGCACGCATTTAAATTTCCAACACCAGCCCATAGCTTTGAGAAGCAACCGAGTTCAAAAGCAGCTTGCTGATTACAAATAATTTGTCTTAATTAGTATAGCCACACACCCTTAGACGAGCACGTACACTCACTTGTTTGACATAGAAACTGACATGTAAAGTAAAATGTTACGGGTTATAAGAGTCGTCCTCCTCTTTTTCTTTCTTTCTTTTTTTTTCTTACTTTCTCTCTTTCTGTCTGTCTGTCTGTCTGTCTCGTTCGTCTTTCTTTCTTTCTTCCTTTCTTCCTTTCTTCTATCTGTCTATCTTTTTTTTCTTCCTACAAGCATACTTTGCGCTCTTTAAGAGTTGTTTCAAACCGTTACCTAGATATGCAGACATTAAATCGTAAGAACATTAATTACTCTCAATACTCAGTGTGTGCCAAGAGTCTTTCTCTTTCACGCCTCGTTAGATTATCTTCCCGGGGCCAGTCTAAACGGACAGCTCCAGTATCAATTACACCGTTTCAAGCGAAGCCGCTTAACCCCAAAAAGCACATAACAGAATACTCTGGTAGATGGGGGGGGGGGGGGGGGGGGGGGCACCATGTACCAGAAAAGGGAAGGTAGTGTGTGTGAGGGGGGGGGGGAGGAGAGGGAGCGGGTGTGGGCGGGGAGGGCAGATTAAGGAAGGAGAAAAAGAGAAACAGAAGAGGGGAAGTGGGTGGGTGGGGGGTGGGGGGGGGGGGTGGGTGGGGGGTCTAGAAGGACGCCGTGGCGTTTTGCTGGTGCTCGTTGAGATCGGTGATGGACGAGGTCCTGAAGAGCCCTGTGCGACGGATCATCTGTGGGAGCATTCATCAGTGGACACTGTCCTGTTCCCTTTAGGAGTCGTTCGACCAGACAAAGTCTTTCCACCGCTCTACTCCCTCCCTGCTCTCCCTCCCTCCCCTCCCTCCCTCTCTCTCTCCATCCCTCCCTCCCTCCCCCCTAGTTCCACCCCCTCATTTAGATGACGGGATGCCCCTTTCTCACGGGGGGAACATTCATGTCGGACAAAGTCCCGAACAGTTTGGTGTGTCTACATCCCCCCCCCCTCTCTCTCTCTCTCTCTCTCTCTCTCTCTCTCTCTATATATATATATATATATATATATATATATATATATATATATATATATATATCTCGCTTCTGTACCTTCTAATTTCGGCTGTCTGAACTCTCTGCTTCTTTACAGCTCTTCAACATGCGTCTGTAACTCTGTAGACACATACCAAAGTCCTTTTTCTCCACTGTATATCCTTCATCTGCTCACCCCCAGTTTCTCTTTGCCTTCCTTCTGTTTCCCCTCTTCTTGCACCTGTCTCTCATCATCTTTCTCCTTCTCCTTCTATCTATCTTCTTCATTTGTTATGATCTATTCTTCTTGTTCTTCTTCTTGTTAATCGTCGTCCTCGTCGTCATCGCCATTTTCATCATCGTCGTCGTTTTCTTCTTCTTCTCCTCCTCCTCCTCCTCCTCCTCCTCCCCCCCCCCCCTCCTCTACTTCTCATCCCCGTTCTTTTCAACTTTGACATTTTAAATTGGTAATCTATTGGTTAGCTCATACAGTTTACACTCAAGCCGATCCAACACTGAAATGATTTCCTACAAAATTGTTTATTACGTGATTCACCATGTGCACACTAAACTATGTACATATGGAGTTAAAAGTAGATACACAGAGGTGTGTGCGTGCGTGCGTGCGTGCGTGCTCGCGCACAAAGAGAGAGAGAGAGGGGGGAAGGGAGACAGAGACAGAGAGACAGAGGGGGGGGGGGGGGGGGGGCAGGCAGGCACGCACGCACGCAGACAGACACCCACCACCATAACCAGCCCATCCCAACCGTCACCCACCCCCGCTCCCCAACCCCACACCCATCTGCACACCCTACCTACCCCGCTTATGCACCCCCCCCCCCAAGACACACACACACACCCCATACACGAACCCCATACACGAACCCTCATACACACACCCTCATACACACACCCTCATACACACACCCCACACCCCCACACCTCCGAAAACCCGTCACACGCACCATACACCACACACACATACCCCAACACCCCCTCTGCCACCCCCAAGCCCACACCCGCATAGCACCCCACAAACGCACAACACAACAATAACGGCACAGCCAATGTCAATAGGAACTTGAGGTCTGACCAGTGCATTGGGCTAATCCGTCGGTCAGACATCGAAGTCGTAGCCACCGGACCCTCTTCCTAATTTGGCCACGCAGTGACACTGCCCTGATGAAACTGATCCTTTACGAATTGCTTGTTGCTGTGTGCAGGTGGAGAGCATCGTCAAACAGAGGCAAGAAGATGAAAGGGCCACAGTCTGCGTGCGGAGCACTCGTCTCCACGGAAGCGAAGCGTTGACCCTGTACTCTCGGCAAGAACGCAGACTGAACGCCTTCCGCCTGCGGTGCCTCAGAAGACTCCTGGGCATCGCTTGGCAGGACCACGTCACCAACAAGGACATCCTTCACCTTGCTGACAGACAAAGACGCACGCGCTGGCTTGGCCACGTCAGCCGCATGGACGACGGTATCCCAAAGGACATGCTGTACGGCGAGCTGGCTCCAGACCCACAGCACGGCCGGCCCTGCGATACACAGATGTATACAAGCGGGACTTGAGGGCCGGCAGCCTCGAGCCAGCAGCTTGAGAGATCAGTTGGCGATCCACCACCAAGGCCGGCATCAAACAAGCAGAGCAGAGCAGAGGCGCCGAAGACCGAGACTTCACCTGCAGCAAGAGCATCTGTCGCTCAAGGATCGGGCTCTTTAGCCACAGCAGGCGCTGCAACTCCACGGTGGAATACGATTGTGTCGACGGATGCCAACCTATTTCTGTGTGCAGGTCGAGTGTATACGGAGGCAAGAACGTTGCCGATCAGGAACCCATGAAACTAAAAGAAAAAAAAACTGATGAATATATAGTAAACAAGTGTACATAAGTTGGATCATTATTGCGTTTTGAAAATAACCAATATGTGGATGAACTGTGAAGAAGGAAATGGAAATTTGGGGGCTGGAACGGCCTATCTCCATGTTGGAGATTCAGAGGTTCCACCCCATGATACGAGCGAATTTTCCATTGGAAAAAAAAACCGTATAAGAGTGGGTGTATGAGCAGCACGAAACAAATGGGTTCTGAAACGCCCCATCTGCATTTTGGAGATTTAGAGGTTCCACCTCATGGTATGAGCGAATTTCCAATGTTACCCCCCCCCCCCCCCCCCAAAAAAAAAAAAAAAAAAAAAGAAAGAGAAAGAAAGTAATGCATAGCATACAATACTGGATAGTTCACTGTAGGGATAGTATCGGTGCATGAGCCTCCTATAGTCAAAACCGTTTTTTTTTCAGCGTATGTAAAATTTTGTAGACAAATTTGACTATAGGAGGCTCATGCACCGATACTATCCCTACAGTGAACTATCCAGTATTGTATGCTGAAAAACGGTTTTTAAGCAACAACAAAAAATAAATGGTTGAATGTCAAGTGCAAAGGCTGTCACCCTGAAGAGCTGCATGAACTGTTGCGAAAGGCTTTCTTAAAACATCGTTTGGTGTCTCCATTTCTGACGCCATGTTTGCAGGATAACTGTACCAGAGCTTCCTGCAAACCACACACCCAGTTGTCTGCCACTCGGGACACGCAAGAACTGGCCGCATAGTGGGCAGTCACAGCAACATACACCGCCTGGCCACGACTCCATCACAGGCTCCTGTTATCCATCATGTTCCTTCTCTTTTTAAGACGCCGCTCTTACTGGCAAGGAACGATCTGTCAAAAAAAAACTGATCAGGCAGACTGGTCTCCAATCACGTGATGATCTCAGTTCTTCCCTCAGGTCCTCGTCTTTCTGCTGCAGGTCACTGAGCGTCACGATCAGGCGATCTACCGGCAAGGAGAGGATGTTGGTCCAGAGGGGGCATGAATCCACGCTGCATCCACTTGGGGAATGGTCACTGTGGCCTGGGAGAAGCCCAGGTTTTGCTGAACATAGTCCGCACCCACCGGGTCGACCTGCGCGCTGGCCCAGTGAAGAAGCCTGCAGACAAAATCCATTGAGAAGATAAGTCACTGACTGCTGGGCTGTTGCCAGGCTGCTTCAAAGCAGCTTTAAAAATGCTATATATACAAGACAGCAATAGAAAAACAAAAGATGTGTACATCGATCCATCATACCAATAAAATTCAGCATCCACATACTACTGAAAACAAATTGACACTAATAATGGTACAAGGAGAAGAACTGCAAATATGCGCGCACACACACACACACACACACACACACACACTCTCTCTCTCTCTCTCTCTCTCTCTCTCTCTCTCTCTCACACACACACACACACACACACACACACACACACACACGCGCGCGCGCGCGCGCGCGCGCGCGCGAAAGAGGGCCAAAACCTAATCTCCAAATTGGAAATCCTGTCATTCTTTAAACAACATGGAAAGATTTACACATAAATCCTGTCATTCTTGAAACAACATGGAAAGATTTACACACATATACCGAAAATAGTTTGTTCACGCACGGAATGGTACAAGGAAAAGCATTTCAAAATTGTGGCTCAGTTGCCCTATTTGCAAGTTGCAGATTTTGTCTTTCCCTCAGCAAAAAAGGGAATATCTCCCCCCACCCCCTCCCCAGCGAAAATGCAAAAATGAGGGGCAATTACCCTATCTCCAAGTCGGAGATTTTGTCATTCCTTCCCTTGAGCGAAATGAAAGCATTAGCCCCTCTGTGTGAATTGGTCGTGGAATCAGATGGGCCTCTTTTCAATCGTTTCCGGCGGGCCCTTGTCAACAGGGTCTCACTTCAAGAATACCAGCGGCTGCTTAGCCAAAGGTAAAACGAGATAATCGATTGACAGAAAAAGAAGGTCAACAAATCTTCCAGAAACTGTTTTATCAATATTTTCTGTCATCTGTGACTATGCAGCCACTGCCTACAATTTATTTTCTGTCATCTGTAACCATGCAGCCATTGTCTACACTTTATTATCTGTAATCTGTAACTATGCAGCCATTGCCTACAGTTTATTATCTGTAACTATGCAGCCATTGTCTACAGTTTATTATCTGTAATCTGTAACTATGCAGCCATTGCCTACAATTTATTTTCTGTAATCTGTGACTATGCAGCCATCGCTTACAGTTTATTATATGTAATCTGTGACTATGCAGCCATCGCCTACAGTTTTATTATCTGTAATCTGGGACTATGAAACCATTGTCTATCAGGACCGCAGAAAGAAAACTCCGCAGTTCAGGCAACAACGTGAAGAGATGGACCGATAACCAAGGACTCTCCCAACCTCTCTGTTCTTTATTCAGCATTGTTTTTTGTTTTTCTTCAAATTCAGTTTTCCTGGTATGTCTACTAGACAGAGGCCAGAGAGAAAAGCTGGGTCAACGTTAGGGGGGGAGGGGGGAGCAGGGGGGGGGGGGGGGGGGGCAAGTAGGTAGAAGAGGACAAGGTCAAGCCATGTGGAGCGGCTGATAGCATGACAAGGTAACCCACGGAAACTGGGTACAATGAAGAAACTGCAGTCTTTGTCACAATAGTCTACAGTTGAGGTACAAAATAGAACAGGTGATTAGAACAAAAAAACGGTAAACCAAAACCCACATGCACACGTGAGAAAAGACACCAGAGTAGACAGGCAGATGACGTGGGCGAAAAATGACGTATTAACCCCTCAACAGCTGACGCTGTACGGCCATGGGTTAAGACAACCCTCTTCTTGGTGAGAGGGGCACAGGTCTCGCCCTCAGCAGCGTCTAGCAGCAGAAGTGTGGAGCTGGGTTTTAGTCATCTTCTGAGCCAACAATTGAGTACACAAGCTAATGGTTCCTAACTGTGTATGTATGCACACAAAAACAACAACAGGACACACACATACGAAGATCCTTAGTTCATGTCAACTTCTAGTGTGTTAAGAACACACATAAATAACCAACATGCATTAGAATATTTGGACAAAAGTGAAACGGTTTATTTTTGAATATATACGAAGCAACTGCATTCCAATGAGCAGCATGTTCAGGAAACGACTAGCATGTTCAGAAAACGACTATCAAGGAACTACAGAACTGTTGAATACATAGCCAAAATAAATTGCCTGTTACGGTTTGAGAAAATATGGGAATCGTATATACATTTCATTATCATACATTAATGAAAGGAAAAGTACGGCATTACACACTACTTAGTGCTATCAATATGTACATGTGTACATTCACCAAAACTGTTTATGCTGCTTCACTGCACAAATATTAGGAAAATGTTTACTGGATAGATTGTGCAATTTAATGTGGCACCTGCATCTTAGCTGGTTTGAGCTCGGAGTGTGTGTGTGTGTGTGTGTGTGTGTGTGTGTGTGTGTGTGTGAGAGAGAGAGATAGAGACAGACAGACAGACAGGCAGACAGACAGACAGACATGATTTCCAAACATTATTATTCAGTTTAGTCAAGGAGGTCGCTAGCGTCATTATCGAAGAAGACCAGGACACAAAAACCACACACACACACACACACACACACACACACACACACACACACACACACACCCCCCCCCCCCCCCCCCCCCACACACACACACACACACACACACACACACACACACACACACACACACACTCAACTCACTCACACACTTCACACACACACACACACACACACACACACACACACACACATACACACACACACAACCTGATTATAATCTTAATGCCCCATTTTCTCTGCGGCTCGCTTTATCCGTTGTGTGAGCGACACAAACCGCCAAAGAGCCCATTCGCTTTCCGGGCACCGACCTAATCTGATAGAGATGACTGAAACGAAAACCCCGCGGCCCTTCTGAGAGCGTATCTATAATGCCATCGTGTCTCTTTGTGTGCCTCTGTTTCCTCGTAAATGCCAGAAGATATGAAGATTTCCCCTTCGTGTGCGGTAGGCTACAGGCTTGGCTTTGTTTGTTTGTTTGTTTATGTTTTTTTTTCTCTTTGTTTGAAATGAAGCTGTCATTATTGCTTTCTGTCAGGTTTTTAGAACAATCAATTGTTTTTAACGAGGTTTTCTGCTGGCTGCTGGGTACGTGTGCGTGCGTGCGTGCGTGCGCGCGTGTGTGTGTATGTGTAGTTTTGGGTCCTGGTCGTCTTCGGGTGATGATGGCAGAGACCTCCTTGGCCAAAATAAATAAATAATACTTGTATGGTCTGTCTGCCTGTCTCACTGTCTGTTTGTCTGTCTGTCTCTGTCTATCTACATGTCTGTCTGTCTGTCCGTCTGTCTCTCTTTCTCTCTGTCTCCCTCCCTCTCTCCCCCTCTCTCTCACTCTTTCTCTCCCCTTTCTCTCTGTCCCTCTCTCTCTCTCTAACTCGATGGAATAATTCGAGAAACTTGCCAAAGAAATTCTAGTCAAAGATTAACACAGATCAAAATAATGATAATGACGTTTATAGAGAAAGGAACTACGTGGCGGCAAACGAAAACCTAAACTGACCTTGAGAGTCAAACAATGCCATAAACAGCTTTCAAACAATGTCATAAACAGCTTTCAAACAATGTCATAAACAGCTTTCAAACAATGCCATAAACAGCTTTCAAACAATGTCATAAACAGCTTTCAAACAATGTCATAAACGGCTTTAAAGTATGGTCTTCTAAACTTGACCTCCGCTGCACATACACGCTGTCAAGAAACTCAAATGCAATTGTCAAATTGTATTTAGTTAAAAAAAATATCCACCTGAGTATTTATCATGTTCGCAAAAATCATCACTACCCCTTTGTAGGTCCCATCAATTAGCCAAATTCTTAATTCCTGTACCCCCCCCCCCCCCCAAAAAAAAAAAAAAAAAAGTCTCTCCTTTACATACACAATGATGTCACTTTTTGACTTCCTTGCTTTCAAAGCAAGACCATACTACCTGATTTAGGTGAGTCTTAAGTCTAATAACAGTTCCAGACATCAACACCCAAACGGCCTTCCAGGAGAAGAACAGACCATTCCAGAGACTGCGCAAGGCGATCTTTGTCTTCCATTTCTGGCTGCCTCTGAAGCAAGTCCATTTAAAGAGCAGTGTGAACAAAAACAGCACAGCCGCAGTCACCTGGACTGCAGGGCAACGGATACACACTGTATATAATCAGTGATGGAGTGAATCTCTCTCTCTCTCTCTCTCTCTCTCTCTCTCTCTCTACTAAATGATGTTTTAAAAAGTACTAAATAAATAAAGTGAAGACTATTATGCATTACTGAAGTCATGTTATCGTGTCTAGAAACAGGGGGCCCACGGGGCAGCAAGAGTGAAGAGGAGATAACATGGATGTTGTGATGATGCTTGTTTATCACTGATTCGGAATGTTGTTCTCAAGTCGTTCTAGGTCTGAGCCTGCTTGCAAAGATCTTTGCAGTAGAGAAAAAAAAAATGCAACGTTCTATGGTATTATACTTATGAAGTAACGCACTAAATCTTTCTACGATTTTTTTTCTTCCGATACATACATACATCCCAACCTTCCAATCCGCTAATACAAATAAAGGTGCAAAAGGATAGTTTATCGTACGACACTGTTCGAAAATATGGATATTCGATGAGAAAGTAATTGCGCATTGTGAATCGCTTCATTGTTTTGGTTTAACAGAACAAAAAGAAAAAGAAAAACAAAAGCATTTTGGATGTTCACATGAAAACCCCCAATGAGCTCGTGTATGGGGAGACAAATAGGTAGCCACTGACTACAAATCTTCCTTTTTTAAGTCCTTCATCATCCTATTTTCCCCACACTTTTCTTCTTTACATTTGTTTCCTGTTCACTCACACCCATCATGCAATACCTGAACGGTTTTCAGCGGATGGAAATTAGCTTGCTGAAGTAAATGTTTTTTGTCGTTTGATACAGGGTGTCTGGGTTTATTCGTGTACTGGTGTATGGGGCGCTGACACTTTTAAACTATCATACCAATTAAACATGTATATTTTAACAAGATAAAAACAACATACATCCTAATCTTCCCACCCCCTAATACAAATAAAGGTGCAAAAGGATATCATAATCACTACACATTTGACTATAATGAACTCAGTTGTGTTCAAAGTGGTCAGCGAAAATGAATTTGAGCGTTTCCCAGTGAAAGTTCTTTTTTTTTAATCAGTAAAATGAAAGATGTGAAACTTAAAATGGCTACAAATAAGAATTATCCATCGAATTATTGCAGCTAATAGTGTTTTGAATGCAATGTGGTGTAACTAATACGGTTCAATGTTCATTTTGTAATGAAGAACGAAACGCCATTGAACATTTCTTATGGGGCTGCAAATCTGTACAAGTTTTCTGGAAATTTGTTTGAACGTTTATTGCAAGAAAAAATGTGAACACACTCATAATAATAAGAATTTCATGTACACTGGCAATGTCTGGCGTGGATGAAAACTTAGATGTAGATTCTGCCTTAGAGTTTATAATGTTTCCCAAAACGTATATCTATTGATGTAAAGTGCATTCTATTAAAAAAAAAAAACATGTTCCACTTCCATTTTCTTTCCTACGACAACTTAGTATTAAATACAGGATTGAAGAACATATCGTTAAAATAAACTATTACTGAGCAGAGTTTAATTGTACTTGGTATCCCATATAGATCAATTGTCCACCACAGAAACGGACGACAATTTACTATCTTTTGTTCTCCTAAACCTACAAATTACGGCTCTGTGATGTTAATTTTTTTTTCTCTCCAAATGAGCTTCTGTTGATATCCACTGACTGGCTAATGTCTCGCAGCGAAGGTTATTAAAATCTGACGGAAAGGCTAAGGAGAAGAGAGTAAGTTTGTAATGATTTTTTGCCACCCCTTCCGAAGTTACAAAAAAATGACAATTTATGCTTTGTTCGTATGATAAAAAATGATTGTAATCAATCTGTTATGTGTATTGATTAGTTTGTTAAGTACTGTTATATCGGTTGTCAAATGGCATTTTAAATACAGATTTTCATTTCAAAGGAAAAAATCTGCCTATCCCACCTCACCCATCCCCCTGATCACCACACCCTTACACTTCATCCCTCTAGCTCTCCTCCCTCCGCCCCCTCACTCTTCCCGTTGTCTTCCTTAAAAAAAAGTCTTGTGGAAGATGTATTTGCAATAGGTTGACATTAACGGCAAAAATATTTATCGACCACCACGAAAATCTTTAAGACGTACTTTGCGATTTAGACCTGAGAAGTCAACAAAACTGGGCAACTTATTCACGCATATCTTTGTGTGAACTTGTTCTGGGCGTGTATGGTATCGTCAATGCGAGGGTGAAGAGAAATGTGTTTGTGCCAACTTTACGTACATGACTTACAGATTGCAGATGACCAAAATGCCCTTTTCAGGTCGCGATTAGATGCATGCAGAGATTTTACCTTTGCACTCTAGTGCGAAAATTTATTTGAAATCAGTAAGTTTTACTTGGACCGAATCTAAGCTTGGTCTGTCGGAAATGAAGAAATTTCAGTATCAATACAAACCAGTATGTCATTTTTCTTTTTCACCAAGCTGGACCATTAGATAAATCCATTGTGCGAAGAAACTACCGAGGATGAAGCACATTTTGTTTCGCAGTGTCCTGCTCTAGGTGATCTCCGTTTAAAGTTGATCCGCAAAGAAATATGAAAAAAAAAGATTCCATGCTTGTTCCACCTGGTTTATTGTTGATGTGGAATTGTGAAAGAGCGATTCGCAATGTGAATCAGGACTTGTATGAAGATGGTCATCCTCAGTAGGTTCTTCTGAAAAGCTTTCTATGTATATGTACAGTCACTAAAAGCTTCCTGTGTACGTGTACAGTAACTAAATCTTCCTATGTACGTGTACAGTAACTAAAAGCTCCTATGTACGGTGTACCAGTAACTGAAAGCTTCCTGTGTACGTGCAATAGTAACTAAAAGCTCCTGTGTGCGTGTACAGTAACTAAAAGTTTCCCTTGTACGTGTACACTAACCTAAAAACTTCCTATGTACAGAGAGAGAGAGAGGAGAGAGAGAGAGATCGAGAGAGAGAGGAGAGAGAGGAGGGGAGAAACTCTAAGGGGAGCTGGACAGCCAAAGGTCTTCATTGAAGGCTTTCCTCCCGTCCTCCTTCCCTTCCCTTCCCCCCCCCCCCCCCCCCCCCCCCCCTGCGCCTCCTCCTCTCCCACCCCACCCCACCCCCATCTCCCCATTCCATCCTTCGGAGTAGTGTTTCGGCAACGAACCCCATACACTGGTAAGGGGGGACCGGCCGTATCCAGTCATGAGTCCTGGATGCGAATGTCCCTGGTGCTGACGCAAATTGTGAATGGTGGGGCGCTTGAAGGCGGTGCGTTCTTTGAAGCATGTCTCCCCCATGTTACAGTCAGACACCTGGTTCATCCTTATGGCATGTCAAACCAAATGAAGATCACTTTTGTCCCCTCCTCCACCAGATGCAGCCGGGCTTTTTTTTTCCAGTTGCCTTCGGCTTTGCCTTTTTCGATTCTAGTCTTTTTTTTCCCTACCAAAACTCTCAACCTGTTTCTGGAGATTATAAGCTGATGAGCCTGCAACCAACCTGTCCCATTTCTGTGGCGAAGATAGACAGACAGACAGACAGACAGACAGACAGACAGACAGTCAGATAGATAGATAGATAGATAGATAGACGGCAGACAGACAGATAGATTGATAGATAGACAGATATACGGACAGTCAGACAGAGAGATAGAGAGATTGAATGAGAGGACAGACAGAGACACAGATAAATAGATAGAGGGGATGGATAAATACATACATACATACATACATGCATACATGCATGCATGCATGCATGCATACAGGCATAAACACACATACTTAGATAGACAGACAGATCGAGAGAGAGAGAGATGGATGGATGGGTGGATGGATGGATGGATGGATGGATGGATGGATGGATGGATGGATGATGGATGGGTGGGTGGGTGGGTTCTACCCTTTCTTAACCTCTTGCGTCGAAGCCAGATTCCCTCAAGCTGCTGGCTGGACCAGCAAACGTTTTCTTCACTCTTGTAGGTGTGGGCTTGGCTCTGCACTGCTTCCATAGAGCACAGCGAGTTCAATCAGCATCAGATAATTCCGGACGACCTTGAAGGGAGTGAAATACCCGGTCTCCATCTCACCCCGTCTGGTCATCCCTGGGTGGTGGTGGTTCACACTTTGGAAGGTCTGCTGTGCATTCCCAGTCCTCCGATTCATGTAGTAAACCCCGACCCCATCTCTCTGTCCCACAGCTAGTCCACACCATGATTGGTCGCCTCCTGCAATGTGGAACGCTGCTGCTTGCTGGGCTTTCTGGGGACCGCATATGGTTTTCCTCTGGCAGCGCTAGCCGCGTTTGCGATTCCTTTAACACTTACCAGTTCAGACATTTGGATGCTGGTTATGATGACTGTTTGTTGATGTTGTTTTTAAGAAACTGGGCTACAAACAACCGAGAGTGGTCATACTTCAAGATTACCCAATAGATACGTCACCAAAATGCTTAGCTTTAGACTCTGAATTGTAAAGGCATCTGCAAAACACGAAGGCAAGGAAATGTGTGTGATTGCTGACACGGCAAGAATGGAAAAGTACCCAAGGCGCGGCGCGTAACTAAGGGAGGGAAAATGGTAAGAGCTAAGCACATGATTGTGTCTCATTATCTGCCTTCCAGGGGTTCCTGTGCCCTTTGCATGAGCTCAGAACATGTGGTACTGCTTCCTTGCACTGACACAGCGGCCATTGAAAGTCGTCTCTGATTCCCCCCAGTTTCACCGGGACCAGAGTCAAGGGCATGGGGGATCCCATACAGAACTGAGGAGGACACTGTGAGCGTGCCGCGTGCCATGTTCCGTTCCAGGCAAGGGTTCGTCGGGACGGTTCTGCAGTCGCCTGAAGTCCTCTTCTGTCTTCACCCCCTGGTCACCGTGCCTCCTTGGCGCTGCTCTTTTGTCTGTGACCCACGCTTCATGGCTGTTCACCCTGCTCCGTCTGCTACTGGGGTGGATGGAGAGTGGAGGGAGAGAGAGAGAGAGGAGGAGAGACCCCCCACGAGGAGACGAGGCAGAGGAGGAGAGAGGCACTCTGTGTGTGGTGGGTGGGTGTGTGTGTGTGTGTGTGTGGTGTGTGTGGCGCGCAGCGCGCGCACGCGCCCTATGTGTGTTGGGTGGTGGTGTGTGGGTGTGTGTGTGTGTGTGTGTGTGTGTGTGTGTGTGTGTGGTGTTTGTGTTTATGGTGTGTGTGTGTGTGTGTGTGTGTGTGTCTGAGTCTGATTCTATGTCTGTGTTGCGTGTGTGCCGCGCGCGCTCATTTGGGGTGTGTGTGGTGTGTGTGTGTGTGTGTGGGTGTGTGTGTGTGTGGGTGTGTGTGTGGAGTGTGTGCTTTGACTATCTATCTATTCACATAATGCCTCAAAAACACTCACGTAATCGTAAGCATTATAATGCATGAATAACCTCCCCTTTGAAAACGACACTATTTGTTATTTCAAACAGCGAAAGGTATAAGTAGAGCACGTGGCACAAAATAATCTGTGCAGAAAGCAATTCAAATTACCAGAGCACAACAAAAAATTAGGCCACGTACCCCTTTCCAAACCAACACTTACCTACAGTCATTGCCACATCCCATCTCTTCTTAAAAACACACAAACACACACACACACACATCACACACACACCACACCACCACACACTGCCAGCATCCTGCGTTTATGCGCATCCATTTCCTGCAATAAAACGCAGCTGGATACGACAGCGTATAGGATGTGCACGAGTTTTGCCCAGCACGTCCTCTTCATTCTATCACCCTCTCTCTCTGCACGTCCTCTTCATTCTATCACCCTCTCTCTCTCTGCACGTCCTCTTCATTCTATCACCCTCTCTCTCTCTGCACGTCCTCTTCATTCTATCACCCTCCCTCTGCACGTCCTCTCATTCTGCACCCTCTCTTTTGCACGTCCTTCATTCTATCACCCCTCTCTCTCTCTGCACGTCCTCTTCATTCTATCACCACCCTCTCTCTCTGCACGTCCTCTTCATTCTATCACCCCTCTCTCTCTCTGCACGTCCTCTTCATTCTATCACCCTCTCTCTCTCTCTCTTCATTCTATCACCCCTCTCTCTGCACGTCCTCTTCATTCTATCACCCCTCTTCTCTCTCTGCACGTCCTCTTCCTCTTTCTATCACCCCCCTCTCTCTCTGCACGTCCTCTTCATTCTATCACCCCCTCTCTCTCTCTGCACGTCCTCTTCATTCTATCACCCTCTCTCTCTGCACGTCCTCTTCATTCTATCACCCTCTCTCTCTGCCTCTTCATTCTATCACCCCCCCTCTCTCTCTGCACGTCCTCTTCATTCTATCACCCTCTCTCTCTCTGCACGTCCTCTTCATTCTATCACACCCTCTCTCTCTCTGCACGTCCTCTTCATTCTATCACCCTCTCTCTCTCTGCACGTCCTCTTCATTCTATCACCCCTCTCTCTCTGCACGTCCTCTTCATTCTATCACCCCTCTCTCTCTGCACGTCCTCTTCATTCTCATCACCCTCTCTCTGCACGTCCTCTTCATTCTATCACCCTCTCTCTCTGCACGTCCTCTTCATTCTATCACCCCTCTCTCTCTCTGCACGTCCTCTTCATTCTATCACACCCTCTCTCGTCTCTCTTCTATCACTCTCCTCTTCTCTTCTATCACCCCCTCTCTCTCTCTCTGCACGTCCTCTTCATTCTATCACCCTCTCTCTCTCTGCACGTCCTCTTCATTCTATCACCCTCTCTCTCTCTGCACGTCCTCTTCATTCTATCACACCTCTCTCTCTGCACGTCCTCTTCATTCTATCACCCCTCTCTCTCTGCACGTCCTCTCTTCATTCTATCACCCCTCTCTCTCTCTGCACGTCCTCTTCATTCTATCACCCTCTCTCTCTCTGCACGTCCTCTTCATTCTATCACCCTCTCTCTCTCTGCACGTCCTCTTCATTCTATCACCCCCTCTCTCTCTGCACTCTGCACGTCCTCTTCACGTCCTCTTCATTCTATCACCCTCTCTCTCTCTGCACGTCTTCTTCATTCTATCACCCTCTATCTCTCTGCACGTCCTCTTCATTCTATTCTCTCTCTGCACGTCCTCTTCATTCTATCACCCCCTCTCTCTCTGCACCGTCTTTTCATTCTATCACCCTCTCTCTCTCTGCACGTCCTCTTCATTCTATCACCCTCTCTCTCTGCACGTCCTCTTCATTCTATCACCACCTCTCTCTCTCCTCTTCATTCTATCACTCTCTCTCTCTTCATTCTATTCATTCTATCACTCTCTCTCTCTGCACGTCTTCTCCATTCTATCACCCTCTCTCCCTCTGCACGTCCTCTTCATTCTATCACCCTCTCTCTCTCTCTGCACGTCTTTTTCATTCTATCACCCTCTCTCTCTCTGCACGTCCTCTTCATTCTATCACCCCCTCTCTCTCTTTACATCCTTTTTCATTCTATCATCACCTCTCTCTCTCTGCATTCGTCACCCCCTCTTCATTCGTCCTCACCATTCTCACCCTCTCTCTCTCTGCGTCCTCTTCATTCTATCACCCTCTCTCTCTCTGCACGTCTTCTCCATTTCTATCACCCCCTCTCTCTCTGCACGTCCTCTTCATTCTATTCACCCCCTCTCTCTGCACGTCCTCTTCATTCTATCACCCTCTCTCTCTGCACGTCCTCTTCATTTATATCCTCCCCCCTCTCTCTCTGCACGTCCTCTTCATTCTATCACCCTCTCTCTCTCTCTGCACGTCCTCTTCATTCTATCACCTCTCATTCTATCACCCTCTCTCTCTCTGCACGTCCTCTTCATTCTATCACCCCCTCTCTCTCTGCACGTCCTCTTCATTCTATCACCCTCTCTCTCTATGCACGTCCTCTTCATTCTATCACCCTCTCTCTCTCTCTGCACGTCCTCTTCATTCTATCACTCCTCTCTCGTCTCTCTCTATCACCCTCTCTCTCTCTGCACGTCCTCTTCATTCTATCACCCTCTCTCTCTCTCTCTGCACGTCCTCTTCATTCTATCACCCTCTCTCTCTCTGCACGTCCTCTTCATTCTATCATTCTATCACGTCCTCTCTCTCTCACCTCTCTGCACGTCCTCTTCATTTCTATCACCCCCTCTCTCTCTTCTATTCACCTCTCTCTTCATTCTATCACCCTCTCTCTCTCTGCACGTCCTCTTCATTCTATCACCCTCTCTCTCTCTGCACGTCCTCTTCATTTTATCACCCCCTCTCTCTCTGCACGTCCTCTTCATTCTATCATCTCTCTCTGCACTCTCTCTCTCTCTCTGCACGTCCTCTTCATTCTATCACCCCTCTCTCTGCACGTCCTCTTCATTCTATCACCCTCTCTCTGCACGTCCTCTTCATTCTATTACCCTCCTCTCTCTCTCTCTCTGCACGTCCTCTTCATTCTATCACCCTCCTCTCTCTCTGCACGTCCTCTTCATTCTATCACCCCCTCTCTCTGCACGTCCTCCTTCATTCTATCACCCTCTCTCTCTCTCTGCACGTCCTCTTCATTCTATCACCTCCTCTCTCTCTCTGCACGTCCTCTTCATTCTATCACCCCTCTCTCTCTTCTGCACGTCCTCTTCATTCTATCACCCTCTCTCTCTCTGCACGTCCTCTTCATTCTATCACCCTCTCTCTCTCTGCACGTCCTCTTCATTCTATCACCCTCTATCTCTTTACGTCCTCTTCATTCTATCACCCTCTATTTCTTTTTCTCTTCACCTCCTCTTCATCCTCTTCATTCTATCACCCTCTCTCTTTGCACATCCTCTACATTCTATCACCCTCTATCTCTTTACATCCTCTATATTCTATCACCCTTTCTCTCTTTACATCCTCTACATTCTATCACCCTCTCTCTCTTTACATCATCTATATTCTATCACCCTCTCTCTCTCTGCACGTCCTCTTCATTCTATCACCCTCTCTCTCTCTGTACGTCCTCTTCATTCTATCACCCTCTATCTCTTTACATCCTCTTCATTCTATCACCCTCTATTTCTTTACCTCCTCTTCTTCTATCATCACCCTCTCTCTCTTTACATCCTCTACATTCTATCACCCTCTATCTCTTTACATCCTCTATATTCTATCACCCTTTCTCTCTTTACATCCTCTACATTCTATCACCCTCTCTCTCTTTACATCCTCTATATTCTATCACCCTCTCTCTCTCTCTGCACGTCCTCTTCATTCTATCACCCTCTCTCTGCACGTCCTCTTTCATTCTATCACTCTCTCTCTCTTTACATCCTCTTCATTCTATCACCCTCTATCTCTTTACATCCTCTTCATTCTATCACCCCTCTCTCTTTACATCCTCTACATTCTATCACCCTCTATCTCTTTACATCCTCTTCATTCTATCACCCTCTCTCTTTACATCCTCTACATTCTATCACCCTCTATCTCTTTACATCCTCTATATTCTATCACCCTTTCTCTCTTTTACATCCTCTTCATTCTATCACCCTTTCTCTGCACTGCTCACCGGCCAAAGACAGCGGCGCTGCGGGAGGCACACCCACGGTTCGTTAACGCGCATTAACCAGAGGGAAGATGAGCCAGGGGGACTCGAGACATGGCACCTGCCTCTGTCCATTTGGTCTGGCTTGGCTGGAACTAGGAGGAGGAGACTGAGTGAGGCAGGCCTTTCACCCAGCGCAGCAGCAAGAGGAGAGGCGCTATCCATTTTAGTCCCTATTGCGTTGGATTGACTTGATTAACCTGCGATGCGATGTACTGCCGCTTCCGCCATCTCTCTCTCTCTCTCTCTCTCTCTCTCTCTCTCTCTCTCCTCTCTCTCTCTGTCTGTCTGTCTCAGTGTCAGTGTCTGTGTCTCTCGGTCTCTCTCTGTCACTGTCTCTCTCTCTCTCTGTCTGGGTCTCTGTCTCTGTGTGTCTCGGTCTCTCGGTCTGTCTGTCTGTCTGTCTGTCTGTCTGTCTGTCTGTCTGTCTGTCTGTCTGTCTCCTCTCTCTCTCTCTCTCTCTCTCTCTCTCTCTCTCCTCTCTCTCTCTCTCTCTCTCTCTTTTCGTCCATTCCCTATCCTATTTGCGTGTTGTTCAGCCTTCGAGGTTCAGAGACGGGATTGTGGAAGGTTGGGGGGTGGGGGGGTGGGGGGGGGGGGGGGGGGGGGGGGGGCGGGGGAGGGGGGAGAAAAAGCAACAGGAGGAGGAAGTTGGTGGGGACAATGTTCTGGCGGGTGCCAGAGGCGGATCGCTTTGTCTTGGAGATTCGGGGGGATGGACAGGAAAGGGGAGGGGGGGGGGGGGGGGGGGGGGATGGGATGGCTTGGGGCACGGTGGGAGGGGGGTGGTGGATGTAGTCTGGGGAGAGGTTTTTTCCCCATCTTTTCGTTTCTGTCTTTTTTTATTCTTTTGTTTTCCTTTCTTTTCTTTTCTTTTTGAAGACCATTCTAGTCAGATGTTCAGAGTTATGGCGCCTGGCATCTTCCCTTCTGCCTGGCTCCAGGTTTGGTGGTGATGTGACGGCAGGAAGAGGTCTGGACCAGACTGTAGTCCGTGGGGGTGCCGAGTGTCGTTTTAATGTTGTGGCATCCTGGATTTCCTGCCAGGCTGATTTCGCATTAATTGTCACGTGGAGTCGACAAAAGAGGCCGTGCTCGGTTCATACCGTTCGCGGAGATCATCGTTTAGAATGTGTGTTGGTCACGGCTAGCTGGGGGGTAATATTCATATCTTTGTTGGTCAGTTTGCACTGTAGTTAACTTTACGACATATTTTGACTGGCGTGGTGTATTGGCTGAAGCTCGTTTGACATGTCTGAAGAATGTTCATTTGCACTTTCGGCATATGTGGACGTGTTACATTGTTACACTGTCACGTGACCCGTCAAGACAAGGATTTGACCCCTTCTCTCCACCCCCCCCACCCACTCCTCCCTCCTCCCCGTCCGCTCCCAGATCAATCACAACGCTCCCCCCCTCCCACACACACACACACACACACACACACACACACACACACACGTACCCATACAGATACAGACACTCACACTCACACTCACATACACGCACTCACACACACACACACACACACACACACACACACACACACACACACACACACACACACACACACTCTCTGTTTAGTAAAGATCTTTTGGCAGGCTGAATAAAGATGGACGAAAGGGAAGCATTGTGGAGAAAGAGAGAGGGGAGACGGAAGGGCAAAGGCGGACGAGACAGGGGCTTAACTCTCGTACATTTGTGCTTGAGAATTCCATAGATACATGTACAAAGGCCATGTGGGAATAATCCAGCCATGTGAAGACGATGAAAACATCATCAAAATTGTCACTGATTTCAATTTTAATTACAAAAAAAAAAGTGGTGTTGTTATGGAAATGTGAAATTATCATGCGGTCTTTTCGTTTTTAATGTTGATTTGGTTCTGAGCCACCCTGATAAGAGAACAGGGTAGCAATTGGTATTATCATTATTATTATAAGAGGACAGGGTAGCAGTTGGTATTATTATCATAAGAGAACAGGGTAGCTGTTATTCTTTTCATCATCATCATTATTATTATTATTATTATTATTATTGATGATGATGATGATGATGATTATTATCATCATCATCATTATCATTGGTAGTAGTAGTATTAGTACTTTTTTTCACAATCGGCATTACAAAACCAACTAGCTATGCGCCATATCATCAATCAGCTAGTGAACAAGTTTAGAACTCTCCGTCTGACAAGTCGTATGTCACGTTTTAAAAAAAAAAATGGTGGATTTGAACGCGGCTTTGGTTGTAGGCCCAAACATTCAGTGGGAGCAGGAACACTATCCGGGTCTTTGAAAACTCATTGGAGTTCCATTGCGTGTACTGCAGGCATTCACCTCTTCCGGTTTGTCTGATTGGCTTTGTGCCTGCTTCCTGTTGACAGGCTGGCTGTCAGTTCACCCCACTTCACAGGTGGTCGTGTCAAATTATCAGGTTTAAACACACACACACACGCACACACACACACACAGTTTGCAACTAAAGCCTATGTGCAGGGCACAAGGCCAACCTTACTGAATAGTGGACAGTACGAAGCAGGCATATGTGGGTTACTTAAGAGGGCGGCCCTGCCCACTGAATAGTTCTCTCCCCTGGGAGAGACAAAGGCGAGTAGGTGTAAAGTGAAGAGAGTTACCGTTCCTTTCCTCTGCTTTTTTTTTTCCCTCTCCAAGTTTAAAGTCTTTATTCCCAGCAGGAGATACACAAATTCAATCTTCATATTATCGCCACAATGATTCAAAAACAGACACGCGTCCTTGAACTTCACCTAAGGATTCGCAAATCATGATCTCAAATTGAACTATGTTAAGCACTGCGAGAATCATGGTATAGCACACCCAATCACAAACACATGGCATATTCAAGAAAGTGTCAGAACCCTGACATAACGCAGTCCGTCAAAAACGCAAGGAACACTCTAGAATCAAGTTCTGCAACTTCCCTACACTCTCTGGAATGTTCTGGGACTCTTCAAACTTCGGAACTATTTCTGTCTCTGTCACCTGTACACTTGTTTTCAATACAACCAGTGGAACCAGTCTAAAACGTCCAGAAAAAATCCCTAAATATTTCGATTTGAAACAAAAACCAATGACACAGAAAGCACTGTATGTTCTATCCAGTACCAATCTTTTCAAGAATTATGGTCGAACGAGAAGCAAACCTCAGTACGTCTGCATCAAAGAAAAAAAAAAAATGCTCAATAGCTGTACGACGGAGCTAAACTCAAAACAATTGTGCTACACTCCTTTCCTGTGCTTCTTTAGAAGGCCCCACAGCCTCCGACATGGTCTGTGGTATGCTGATAATGTTTTCTTTTCCGACATACTTTTTTTTTTCCGTGTGAGTTGCGTCAAGCTAATTCAAATGAGCCCCGTTTTGATCTTATGTCGAAAACTAAGGGTTTCTGAATACTTTGAATTTTGAGCTTCACGGACAACAGTTTGCGAAAAGAGGACGGAGGATGTGTACGGATGGGCAGAACATACTGTGTGTTGGCGAATACTGTTAATACGGCACACACGTGGCTGAAGTTATCTGGCTTTTCTAGATATGGAGCAGTATGTCTGTCTCTTGAACTGACTGATTGGAATGCATGCCTCTCTCTCTCTCTCTCTCTCTCTCTCTCTCTCTCTCTCTCTCTCTCTCTCTCTCTCCCCCCCCTACCATTCCGTTATCCGATCCTACGTTTCTTCGTTGCCATAGGGTACCTGGCCAAAGAATTCTCAAGCAATTCCCTTGCATTAGACCATGCCCTTGCATTAGAGCATGCAGACCAATTGCTGGGAATTCTTTGGCCGAGTACTCGGCATTCTTCTCCTGGACTTTGAGCGGGCTGCCTGGTACCAGAAATAGTGCTAATGGGTCTGGTTGCACGTGCCCTCCCATTGGCTGGAGCCAGATTGCTCGTTAGCTCCGTCCGTCGGCTTCGGCCCAGGATCTCTCTCAGGTTCCCTGATTTGGACTGATAGACAGGATGGAAGAGCGCTGTAGATAATAGCTTCTTTTGTTGGTATTGTTTGTTAGTGGGTGGTGTTATGGAAGTTTTTATTCCTCTTCTTCTTTTGGTTCTTTTTTCTTCATCGTCGCCCTCTTTTTCATCACCATCACCATCGTCGTCATCGTCATCATCACCACCATCATCATCACCGTCTTCGTTTGCTTCTTTTCTTTCATCATTGCCATCATTATCAGCATCATCAGCAGCAGCAGCCGCGCAGCAGCAGCAGCAGCAGCAGCAGCAGCAGCAGCAGAAGCATTATCATCAGCATCAGCAGCAGCAGCAGCGTTATAATCATCATTGGCAGCAGCAGCAGTAGCAGATGCATCCTCCTCCTCCTTCTTCACTTTGCTTTCCTTAATAAAATTCTTGGTCCCCTTTTCCTTGGTCCGCATCATTTTCATTATTTGTCATGACAGCAGCAGCAGCAGCAGCAGCAGCAGCAGTACTATGTTTGCCATTCTTGGAGGTGTGGAGAAGGAGGAAAGGGGGGGGTAGTAATGGTGGATGAATGTAGAACGGAGGTGTCAGAAATCTGTTCATTCTAGTCTGCTTGTGCGTGTATTTATCATGTTTGCAGGGGCTGGGCATCACATGTATTGAGGGAGTGCATGTAGACAATGCAGGTGCTCGGTGTTACAACGAAGTGCATGCTGATGTTTTAAATGGAATTTTAGATAACTCTGCATATGACAAGTTCTACTTGAACTGAATAAAAATGTTCAGTCTGGAAATTAATTTTAAAAGTTATTTTAAGTAACTCCGCCGGTTTACAGGGACAAACAAATTACAAGACAAAACTTGACCCGTTTCGACCTTATAGGCTTTCTTCAGGCAATTCAGGACAATGAAACGAAGAACGAGAAATCATTTATCTTCTCGAATTCGCCGCAAGATGGACACTGAATCAAGATGGATGACGTCAGTCTGGAGTCTGGAGTGTTTCTCTGTGGTATCTCTCCCCCCCCCTCCCTTTTTCTTCTTTTTTCTTTTTTTTAAAAGTTGAACTGAATGTTGATTGAGGTCATGCTATTAACGAAGTTGCGGTAGGGCAACACGGTGTATTGTTTAAAAAGAACCGTGGGAACAGGCACAATACCTGTGCTCTGTTGCACACATGGTTAAAACATGGAGAGCCGTGGGATCCCTTACTTCCTCGAGCGTCCGCCATTGCTTTCCTTTCAAAGGTTCTACAGAACTAATCTCACAGAGGACAAAACCCATACAGAACAAATCTCATACAGGAGAAAGTCCACACAGAAAAAATCTCATACAGGACAGATCCCTTACAGAACAGATCTCGTACAGGACAAATTGCATACAGATTAAATCTCATACAGGACAAAACCCATACAGAACAAATCTCATACAGGGCAAAAGCCCACACAGAACAAATTTCATACAGGACAAAGCCCATACAGAACAAATCTCATACAGGAGAAAGCCCATACAGAACAAATCTCATGCAGGAGAAAGCCCATACAGAACAACCCATACAGAACAAATCTCATACAGGACAAAGTCCATACAGAAGAAATCTCATACAGGACAAAGTCCATAAAGAAAAAATCTCATACAGGACAAAGCCGATACAGAACAAATCTTATACAAGATAAATCCCATACAGAACAATCCTCATACAGGACAAAGCCCATACAGAACAAATCTCATACAGGACAAATCCCACACAGGAAAATCTCATACAGGACAAATTTCCAACAAAACAAATCTCATAAGGTCAAATCCCACACAGAAAAATTCTCATACAGGACAAATCCAATACAGAACAAATCTTATACAGGACAAATCCTGTACAAAACAAATCTCATACAGGACAATTCCCGTATAGAAAAAGTCTTACACTGACAAATCCTAACCAGAACAAAAATCACAGAGCAAGTCCCATGCAGAACAAATCTTATACGGAACAAATCAAATACAGAACAAACACAGAACAAATCCAACATAAAAGGAAACACACATCGAACAAATCCTATACAGAGCGAACTCCTAACAGGGAAAATAACGGATGAATCCCATAGAGAACCAGTCTATTCTGACCCAAACCCTTCGAACCTCAGTCAAAATCCACATTCAACGGATTTAATTTCCATCGTCTACGAGTCAACGTAAACCAATAAAATCAAAACATACCCAATCCGGCACAAACATTTCCTTTATCTAGCGACACCTAAAAAGAGCTCCCTCCCCGGAAGTTAGGGAAAAAAAAACACAGTGAGCTAAAGTTAGCTCCCTGGCGGAAGTGAAAGACGAAGAGCGCCACTTAGGAGGCAGAGTGGCGGATGACAGGGGGGCTAAATCACCTGCAGATAGGGGGCCAAGTAGTCCAAAAGGACGATGCAGGCAAGACGCTCCGCTGCATGCAGTCCGGGCGCATCATTACTGGCCCCGTCAAGCACTATCAGCAACTGCTGTGACTCCTGGCACTTTTACCGTGTGCGGCGCTGGGCGAGGCGAGCTATATACAACGAGAGAGTCAGGCCATGCTGTCGCCGACTCCGCTCCTCTTTAATCTGACTTGTACGTTAGGGGGATTATTGTGACACAATGCTGATAGAAACCTTTTATCGCTTGTCATTTTCACCTGTTCGCTGTTCAAGTTCTTGACCTCTTGGAGTTCTAACTTCTGCTTGGCACAGTCGGAGCGTGATCTTTTCACAGTTACAAAATTTTGGCTGTTTATATTTCGATTTTGGCTTCCATGCTCATATATAGTATTTAAATAATCATACACAAACTTTTCATTGTCAAAGTTCAGTTTCTTGTCGTGAGAACCCTAGCTGCACAAAATGCTAATTGACACACACACACTTTCATAAAACAAAATTTCAGCTAGGTGTTGTCAAAACGTTAACGGCATAGCCAAATGTTAACACATACCAAAACATCAGCCCTGTTCAGTCAGAGTGCCAGCTCCTGTTTGTCAGAACTTTAGCTAGTTCTAGAGTCTTTCTGATGTTTCCATTGTCAGAACGTTAGTTAGTTCTGTAGTCTTTCTGCTATTTCCATTGTCAGAACGTTAGCTAGTTCTGTAGTCTTTCTGCTATTTCCATTGTCAGAACGTTAGCTAGTTCTGTAGTCTTTCTGCTATTTCATTGTCAGAACGTTAGCTAGTTCTATAGTCTGTCTGCTATTTCCATTGTCAGAATGTTATCTGCTTCCGTAGTCTTACTGCTATTTCCATTGTCAGAACGTCAGTTAGTTCTATAGTCTTCATTTACATTGTCAGAACGTCAGTTAGTTCTATAGTCTTCATTTACATAGTCAGAACGTCAGTTAGTTCTGTAGTCTTCATTTACATTGTCAGAACGTCAGTTAGTTCTATAGTCTTCATTTACATTGTCAGAACGTTAGTTACTTCTGGAGTCTTTCTGCTATTTCCATTGTCAGAACGTTAGCTAGTTCTATAGTCTTTCTGCTATTTCCATTGTCAGAACGTTAGCTAGTTCTATAGTCTTTCTGCTGTTTCCAGTATCAGAACGTTAGCTAGTTCTATAGTCTTTCTGCTATTTCCATTGTCAGAACGTTAGCTAGTTCTGTAGTCTTTCTGCTGTTTCCAGTATCAGAACGTTAGCTAGTTCTATAGTCTTTCTGTTATTTCCATTGTCAGAACGTTTGCTAGTTCTATAGTCTTTCTGCTATTTCCATTAACAGAACGTTAGCTAGTTCTATAGTCTTTCTGCTATTTCCATAGTCAGAACGTTAGCTAGTTCTATAGTCTTTCTGCTGTTTCCATTGTCAGAACGTTTGCTAGTTCTATAGTCTTTCTGCTATTTCCATTGTCAGAATGTTAGCTAGTTCTGTAGTCTTTCTGCTATTTCCATTATGAGAACGTTAACTAGTTCTATAGTCTTTCTGCTGTTTCCATTGTCAGAATGTTGTCAGCTTTCTGGTCACAGTCAGAACATCAGCCTTTATGTCCCAGTCAGAACATCAGTCTTTGAGTCCCAGTCATAAAATCAGCCTTTGAGTCACAGTCAGAACATCAGCCTTTGAGTCACAGTCAGAACATCAGCCTTTGAGTCACAGTCAAAACATCAGTCTGTGTCACAGTCAGAACACCAGCCTGTGTCACAGTCAGAACACCAGCCTTTGTGTTCCAGTCAGAAGATCAGCCTTTGAGTCCCAGTCATAAAATCAGCCTTTGAGTTCCAGTCTTAAAATCAGACTTTGAGTCACAGTCAGAAGATCAGCCTTTGAATCACAGTCAGAAGATCAGTCTTTGGGTCACAGTCAGAAGATCAGCCTTTGGGGGTCACAGTCAGAAGATCAGCCTTTGGGTCACAGTCAGAACATCAGCCTTTGAGTCACAGTCAGAACATCAGCTTTTGAGTCACAGTGAGAACATCAGCCTTTGGGTCACAGTTTTCAGGCCTTCACAGTCAGAGCTTTTAACAGTGAGAATCTGTACCTTTAACTGTCAGAGCATTAATCTCTCACAGTCAGAGCATCAATCTTTCACAGTCAGTCTTTCATTGTCAGAACATCAACCTTTCATTTTCAGAGCATCTGCCTTTCACTGTCAGAACATCAGCCTTTCATTGTCAGAACATCAACCTTCCACTGTCAGAACATCAACCTTTCATTGTCAGAACATCAGCCTTTCATAGTCAGAACATCGGCCTTTCATTGTCAGAACATCGGCCTTCATTGTCAGAACATCAACCTTTCATTGTCAGAACATCAACCTTCCACTGTCAGAACATCAACCTTTCATTGTCAGAACATCAGCCTTTCATAGTCAGAACATCGGCCTTTCATTGTCAGAGCATCCGCTTCTCACTGTCAGAACATCAACTTTCATTGTCAGAACATCAGCCTTTCATAGTCAGAACATCGGCCTTTCATTGTCAGAGCGTCCGCTTCTCACTGTCAGAACATCAACTTTCGTTGTGTCAGAACATCAGCCTTTCACTGTCAGAACATCAACCTTTCATTTTCAGAACATCGGCCTTTCATTGTGTCAGAACATCGGCCTTTCATTGACAGAACATCAGCCTTTCATTGTCAGAACATCGGCCTTTCATTGTCAGAACATCGGCCTTTCATTGTCAGAACATCGGCCTTTCATTGTCAGAACATCAACCTTTCATTGTCAGAACATCAACCTTTCATTGTCAGAACATCAACCTTTCATTGTCAGAACATCAGCTTTTCACTGTCAGAATATCAGCCTTTCATTGTCAGAATATCAACATTTCATTGTCAGAACATCGGCTTATCATTGTCAGAACATCGGCTTTTCCTCGTCAGAAGATCAACCTTTCATTGTCAGAACATCAACATTTTATTGTCAGAACATCAACCTTTCATTGTCAGAACATCAGCTTTTCACTGTCAGAACATCAACCTTTCATTGTCAGAACATCAACCTTTCATTGTCAGAGCATCCGCTTCTCACTGTCAGAACATCAACTTTCGTTGTCAGAACATTAACCTTTCGTTGTCAGAACATCAGCCTTTCACAATCAGAACATCAACCTTTCGTTGTCAGAACATCAGCCTTTCATAATCAGAACATCAGCCTTTCACTGTCAGAACATCAACCTTTCATTGTCAGAACATCAGCCTTTCCAAGTCCAGCCCTCAGGCGTTCATGTTCAAAACTTAATCCTTTGCAGTAAGAACACTATGTGCGTTCACGCTTACGCATGCAAACACCAACGCATACATCCACACTTGCTCACTTAGGGCGCACACACACTCGCAAACGTGCGCGCGCGTGCGCGCTCGCACATACACACATGCACGCGCGCGCGCGCGCGCGCGCACACACACACACACACACACACACACACACACACACACACACACACACACACACACACACACACACACACACACACACACACACACACTATACGTCAATTTTTTTTTTTTCGATCTCCCCGTCTCTCCTCCCACCTTTCCTCCCCCTTCCTCCTCCCCCCCCCCACTCTCTCTGTCTCTGTCTCTGTCTCTCTCCCCACCCGCCTGCCATTTAATTCAGGGCAGGGAGAAGATGGAGGGAGCCTGGATGATGGGGAGTGGAGTGGGGTTTGTTTACGCTGCCCCTGCTGTGTCTTTGTTTCCGAAATAGAGGGGACGAAGGGGAAGCGGGGAGCGAGGAGGGGAGAAGAGGAAAGAGGGGCGGGAGGGGGGGGGGGGGGGAGGCGGAAAAGGGCGGGAGAGGGGTAGGGAAGGGGTGATGTAATGTAAAAGGATATTTATAGAGCGCTTTACTTCGCGAGAGCCCAAAGCGCATGTAGAAACATGGTAAGATACTAATTCTAACTTAAAGCGCGCGCGCGCGCGCGCGCGCACACACACACACACACACACACACACACACACACACACACACACACACACACACATATACGTGTGCGCATGCACGCGCACCCCCCCCCCCCCCCCCCCCACACACACACACACACACAGACACAATCACACAGACACACACAGACACATACACACATGCGCGCGCACGCAAGCACCCCCCCCCCCCCCGCCCCCCTCACACACACACACACGAAAACCGAAAGAACACACACACGCGAGGGAGGGGGGTAAAACAAGAGATGGAAGGGGGATGGGAGATGAGGAGGGAATGCTTTTTTTTCTCACCCTTTATGTATTATTATTATTATGTTTTTTTTTTTAAGTTTAAGTTTTTGAATAGTGTGTTTGTTGCTTTAAAAAAGATGTGAGAACACCTGAGTTTAGCTCGGCGAACTGGGTGGGTTTATTGGTTCACGCTCGTGGGTTTGGATGTGTGTGTGTGTGTGTGTGTGTGTGTGTGTGTGTGTGTGTGTGTGTGTGTGTGTGTGTGTGTGTATGGGGGGGGGGGGGGGGGGGGGGGCAGGATGATTGATTGTTTTTCTGTTCAGTTTGTCTTTCCACGCCCTCTGTTTTGTCTGTCTCGCTGCTTCGCTTTCCTCCACCCCTCTCTAACCTTCCCCTCTCGTTCACCCACTTTCTCTCTCTCTCTGTGTTTTTTTTTCTTCTACTTTTTTTTTTAGTCTGTGTGTCAGACTGTCTGCTCGCTTACTTTTCTGTCTGTCTGTCTGTCTGTCTGTCTATCTGTGTGTCTCTGTCTGCCTCTCCCTTCTTCCTTTTATCTCTGTCTGTCTGTCTCTCTGTCTGTCTCTGTCTTTGTCTCTCTCTCTCTTTCGCTGTGTGTTTGTGTGTGTGTGTGTGTGTGTGGGGGGGGGGGGGGGGGGGGGGCATGCGCTTCCGCACGCATGCGTTCATGTGTGTGTGTGTGTGTGTGTGTGTGTGTGTGTTTGTGTGTGCGTGCATGCGTGCGCGCGCGCGCCTGTGTATGTGTGTGTGTGTGTGTGTGTGTGTGTGTGTGTGTGTGTGTGTGTGTGTGTGTGTGTGTGTGTGTGTGTGTGTGTGCACGCGCTCGCATATATTTATGAAAGTACAACTTTGTGACTCAGTTAAAAAAAAGGTAATAATAATAAAGACCATGGACTGGAACGACATGAGGGTTCCTGCCCATTACGTGGGATTGAATCTCTATTGTCGGGAGCCGATGTTTCAAAAAATGTACATAATTGATGCATTGTTGGAGGCCACCAAGGACTTAAAGCTCTGACTGTGAAGGACGGATGTTCTGACTGTGATGGGCTGAAGTTCTGACTGTGAAGGACTGAATTTTCTGTCCGTGAGGGCTCAAGGACTGATTGCGAAGGGCTGAAGTTGTGATTGAATGGTTACATTTTTGACCGCGGGAGAACTAAAGTTCTGACAGTGAAAATTGAAGTTCTGACTGCCAAGGGCTGACGTTCTGACTGTGAAAAAAAAACTGCTGACCGTGAACACGGAACTTCTGACTGTGAAGGGCTGAAGTTCTGACTGAAACTGAAATAGTGAGTATGAAGAGCTGACGTTCTGACTGTGAAAACTAAAGTTCTGACTGTGAAGGGCTGAAGGTCCGACTGAAACTGAAATCGTGACTATGGACGGCCGAAGTTCTGACAGTGAAAACTGAAGTTCTGACAGTGAAAACTGAAGTTCTGACTGTGAAAACTAAAGTTCTGACTGTGAAAGGACTGATGGTCTGACTGAAACTGAAATCGTGACCATAGAGGGCCGAAGTTCTGACAGTGAAAACTGAAGTTCTGACTGTGAGAGGCTAAAGTTCTGACTGTGAAAACTGAAGTTCTGACTGTCATGGGTTGAAGTTCTGACTGTGAAAACTGAAGTTCTGACTGTGAAAACTGAAGTTCTGACTGTGAAAATGAAGTTCTGACTGTGAAGGGTTGAAGTTCTGACTGTGAAGGGTTGAAGTTCTGACTGCGAAAAATGAAGTTTGGGCTGCGAAGAACTGAATTTCTGCTTGTAAAAACTGAAGTTCTGACAGTGAAAACAGAAGTTTTGTATGTGAAAACTGAAGTTCTGACTGTGAAAACGGAAGCTTTGTATGTGAAAACTGATGTTCTGACTGTGAAGAGCTGAAGTTTCTGACTGTGGAAACTGAAGTTCTGACTGTGGAAACTGAAGTTCTGACTGTGGAAACAGAAGTTTTGAACGTGAAAAATGAAGTTCTGACTGTGAATTGCGGAAGTTCTGACTGGGGGGGGGGGGGGGGGGGGGGGGGGGGGGGGGGGGGGGGGGGATGATGAAGTTCTGACAGTGAAAACTGAAGTTCTGACTGTGAAGAACTGATGTTCTGACTGAAGGGCTAAGTTTCTGTCCATTAGGGGCTAAAATCCTGACTGTGGAAGCCGAAGTTCTTTCTGACTGAATGATTAAATTAATGAAAGCAAAGGACTAACACTGACTGTGAAGGACTAACAACATTCTGAGGTCAAAGGCTGGAATAATGCTGACGGGTGAAAGGTTTACATGTGTGTGTGTGTGTGTGTGTGTGTGTGTGTGTGTGTGTGTGTGTGTGTGTGTGTGCGCGCGCGCGCGCGCGCGCGCGCGCGCGCGGTCTTCCAATGTGATGGTTAACGTTGGCATTTGAGGCCATCAGTTGAACCCGGAGACAGTCCTTGTAGACTATTTGTCATTCCTACCGGAATCAGCTCCTGATTCTGAGAGAATAACAGTTGTGTTACTCCTTTGTAGAGAGAGAAAATCAGCTCAGCCTTCAGCACAACTGCGAAACAAGTCATAAATATCAAAGGGGATGATATCAAAATGGTTTCAATCCAGATTTGTTACCTGAGTTATTCTGATAATCTTTTGAATGAAATGGGGCTCACACAGAATGAAATATGCTCTTTTTGTGAAAACCGAGAAAAAGTATGGCGCAACTTTTAGTTATGGTAATTCCGTTAGAAATGATTTCCTTGTGAATATTTTACCGAAATTTGATCAAGGAGAAACTGGCATTTGTCCGTTCATTCTGGAAATTTGGTGATCATCTTCTCAACACCGGGTGTGAGCGCACTGTAATAACGCTGGTTTTTGCGCTTCGCTGAAACGAAATCACGGTTTATTCCACATGTTTTTGAGTATAAACTATTTGTTATGTTCTGACGGTATTAAGAATCAAAACATATGCTGCAATACTAACCCCGTCAAACGAATGGGAGCTGCAGCTAACAATGCAACATAGTCTTCATGCTCTGGCCTCAGTTAATGAAACTGTAGTGTGCAGTCACCCCATTTCCTGTCTTGCTGTGGATGAATTCATCTGTGTGTGCACAGGTGTGTTGCCAGCGTCCAAGCGTGTCCGTGCGTACGGGCGTCTGTGTTCGTACACAAACAGTCTTAAGTAGGTGCATACCTGGATGTATGCACTCGAAAGCGACCTCTCCATCTACCCCCCTCCCCCGCCCCCCACCACTTCCCGCGCTCCGTTCCTCCTCCCTTCCTGCCCCCTTCCGCCCAAATCCATTTAGGCGAACACACTGTTGAAAAACAACTAACACATAGGTACGCGCGCATGCAAACACACAGGCACGCACTGGCGCACACGTGCACACACGCTCGCATGCAAGTACCCACGTGCGCGCGCGCCCACACACACACATATACATCCATGCACACAGTGCACTCACCGGTGCACGCAAACCTACGGACGCACGCACACATGCTTGCATACACCCACGCATCCACACGTATAGGTACACGCACGCGCTCACACCACACACACACACACACACACACACAATCACGCAAATACACAGACACAAACACCAACACAGCCAGCCAGCCAGCCACACACACACACGCGCGCACACGCACGCACGCACGCGCGCGCGCGCGTACACACACACACACACACACACACACACACGTCATCCTCCTGTTCAGACGAAGTTTTTTTTTTTTTTTTTTTTTTTTTTTTCCCCCTTAGAGGCGAGAGCTCAAACAAGAGCAGAGCTGACGACAAACATAGCTCAAATAAGTAGGCTAAGTGATAATCGCTTCTCGACTGGTAGCCAAACCCTTTTTAAACCCTTTCCTTCAACACTCTGAGGGGAAAAAAAAGAAGGGGAGGAGGGAGAGAGAAAGGGATGGTCATGGGGGGGGGGGGGGAGAGGGGGTTGGGAGGGGGGAGAAGGGGGAGGGGAGGGGAGGACGAGGTGTGTGTGTGTGTGGGTGGGTGGGTGGGTGGGTGTTGAGGAGGGTGATGCCTCGTAGTGTCAAAAACCACTTATGTCGTGTACTTCGAATGCCGCCTTCACAACAGAACGGAAACAACCCAAAACAATGCTTTCGAACTTTACTTCAGCCATTAATCAAAACATCAATGACACAGATTAATGACAAAATTGATTTGAACAGCATGTTTTGTCACTTTCAAGTCCACTACCCATCTCTTTTCAAAAGTCAGAACGCCAGAGATACACAAAAACACAGTCAGTAACGTGTGTGTCCGCCATTTGCGTGGATGCACACGCGATGCACCTTTGCCTCATGGATTGAGTCAGAGTCCTCAGAGTCATCTGGGGTATTGCCTGCCACTCCTGCTCAAGGAACTGGAACAGCTGGTTGAGGTCAACTGGCGGGGGGTGATTGCTTCGAAGTCGCCGGCCCAGCACGTCCCATAGGTGCTCGATTGGATTAAGGTCCGGTGAGCAGGC
Source organism: Conus betulinus (assembly GCA_016801955.1). Lineage (NCBI taxonomy): Eukaryota > Metazoa > Mollusca > Gastropoda > Neogastropoda > Conidae > Conus > Conus betulinus. The sequence goes on from JADBJO010015499.1 coordinate 39,179, forward strand.
TGGCCAGTCCATGTGGATCACGTGTTGCTGCTGAAGAAAGTTGTTGACGACTCGAGCCCTGTGAGGTCTGGCGTTGTCGTCTTGAAGTACCGCGCCTGGTCCAATAGCTTGCAGCGCTGGCAGCACAAGGGGCTGCAGGATGCCATCCCTGTAGCCCACACCGTTGAGGTTGCCTTGCACCATGTGCAGGGGGGTTCTGTAGTTCCGTGCCATCCCTCCCCACACCATTATGGATCCACCACCATAGCGATCACGCTCGCTCACGAGACCATCGTGATAGCGTTCTCCTTGCCGCCGCCAGACACGGTTCCTGCCGTCATGAAATGATAAGGCAAAGCGGGACTCGTCAGTAAACAATACTCTTGCCCACTGATCTCTGGTCCATGCTAAGTGACGCTGGGCCCAAGCCAAACGAGCAGCACGGTGAGCTGGTGTCAGGACAGGACGGACGGCTGGTCGTCTTGAGCGCAGGTGTGCCTCTCTCAACCGGTTCCGAATGGTCTGGTCACTGACGGTGACATTGCCGGCTGCTTGCAGCTGCCCCCTGAGTGTGTCGGAAGTGGCCGTTCTCTGCCTCAGAGCCGACAGGACAACAAACCTGTCCTGCTGCTGCCTGGGTGGACCTTGGGCGTCCTGGACGTCTTCGCTCAGCAACACTTCCTGTCTGGTTGAAGCGGTCTCTCAAAGTCTGAATGACTGAATGGGCGACTGACAGTCGACGACCAACCTCTCTCGCACCCCACGCCCTCCTGAAGCCACGCAATTGCCCGCCCTTGGTCATCCTGACTCAGTCGTTGTCTCCGAGGCATGGTTGCAAAAGTGCCGTAAACACAGGCATAAATGCCCACCAGTCTCTCAAAACTGGCTGACCTGTGTTCAGATAAGACATGGGTTGCACGTGCATTGCAGTTTTCCTGCAGTTCAGATGTGCTCTGTTGCACAGGCCTGTTTGATTTGCACCTTTTTTTTCGTGCAGTATGTGCACATTTCAGTTCACCCGTGTGATGTGCATGACACAGACTGAGTTGATTTCTGATCAAATTCAAGTTGACTGATCAGGCATGCAACCAAATTCAGTAAGTTTGGGTGGGTGCAGTGCCGTGTTATTGGAAAAAATAAAGTCAAACAAGGTACCCTAAAAAGTGGTAGTGGCCTTTCAATTGTTTTGAGCAGTATATGCATAAACACTACTGCCGCCAGTAGGCCCTGCGCTCACGGAGACGCTGCAAATATCTTCATCTATGCATAAGCACGTGCACACGCATGCACGCACGCATGCATGCACATTCGGACGCACGCACGCACGCACGCACACACACACATACAAGCACACACACACACACACACACACGCGCGCGCGCGCACTCGCACACAGTTACAGGCTCGCGTGCGCGCGCATGTGCAAACATACTTGTGTGGCAGCCTTTCAGATTGCATACTAATCGAGTACCCATGTTCGATCGCATGCAAAACACTCTCACTGAAACACGCAAGGAGGCCTCAGCACACACACACACACACACACACACACACACACACACACACACACACACACACATACACACATTCAAACGCATGCATGCACGCACGGAAACCCAAACGCGCACACACATGCACACACTTGCAGAATTCACATCTGCACATCGGCATACACGCATATTTACAGCCGATTTCCACCTCCTGCACTCTCCCAAAATATAATTATAAATTAGCTAACTGGGGTAAATTCACAGAATTACTAAAAGCTTTCTTCGTCGACACAAAAGAACTTGATACAAAAACTATTGACGACCTATACGATCGGTTTCAGAATGCTATGCTTTCTGCCGCGAATCAGTCAATACCTATGATAAAACCTGTTAAATCAAGTTCAAAAAAGCATACAGGTAATGTCTGGTGGAACGAGACATGTGAAAAGAGAGAAAAAGAAGAAACACATCAAACTGAGAGAATATTTACGAAGTAAAGGAGAAGAGCGCGCTGAAAAGCTTGTTGAGAAAAAAAGAGCCAAAAATCATTTTAATTACATCACAGCACAAGCAAAACAGCAATATTGGTCTAACTTTTGTAAGAATGAAATAACAAATTATAAAGATTTTCAAAAAGTGTGGGAAAAGCTAAGAACAATGAAAAATGGAGTAAACTTGCCAAGATGTCCTGTCAAGCTCCCAAACTCGGATTTCCCATCTAATCTAGAAAAGGCCGAAGCCTTTGTTGACATATTCGCAAAAAATGGCAGCAAAGATAGTTTAACAACAGAAAATAGACTGCACAGAGAGCAATCAGAAGAAAAACTTCACCGAGAACAATCCAGACCCTGTTACAAACCACTATCTGAATGCTCCCATATACAGTTCAAGAAGTAGAAGAATGTCTTGCTAATCTGGGAACCAAAAAAACATCAGTGGGTTTAGATGGTATCTCTAATGAAATGCTGCGTCATGTCCCACCTAATGTTAAAACGCTTTATCTCGGTCTTCATTCAAAAATGCTGGGAAAATGGCGATTTACCTTCATTATGGAAGCATTCTATCATAGTTCCTATACATAAACAAGGAAAACCTCGAAGTAACATCAACAGCTACCGTCCAATTGCCTTAACGTCGCATACATGCAAACTAATGGAAAGAATTGTCCTAAACAGATTACTGTATTTTTGTAATAAACATCAAATTATTCCTATAAATCAAGCTGGTTTTCAGAAAGGCAGATCAGCAACAGAACATCTAGTGAAACTCACTACACATGTAAAAACAGCAATTCGCAAGACGTAAAAACATCTTGGCAACTTTCTTTGACATAAGAAAAGCGTATGAACAAGTGTGGCATAAACGACTTTTGTACAAACTGAAAACTATTGGAATAAATGGAACCATGTATGATTATGTCAAAGCTTTTCTTCAAAGTAGAATAATTCAAACAAGAATAGATCATACATATTCCTCCACTAGAACACTGGAAATGGGTCTTCCACAAGGATCAGTATTATCTCCAATCCTATTTAATATCCTAATTGCAGATATACCAAAGGCTTATCCAAAGATGTAGTTTTAGTACAGTTTGCTGATGACATATGTCTGTGGATGAAAGTCACTATGAAAAAAAAAACCCCCGTTAAGATTCTTAAATTACATAAAGATCAAATATCAACATGAATTAAACAATATCAGTAGTTTCTTACATGAAAATGGATTGACACTGTCGGCAGAAAAAACAAATCTAATGCTTTTTAACTCTGGATATGACCCAGACAAACTTCCACAATTTACCCTGAATGGATCGGTCTTACAATACGTCAAATCTGTTAAATTCTTAGGAGTATATTTAACATCAAAACTTTCATGGAACCAACATATTGAACATATTTTGAATAAAGCAAGAAAAAGTTTAAACTTTCTAAAAATCATAAGCAAACAAAAATGGGGACAAGATAAAGAGAGTTTAACACTCCTGTCTTCTGCTCTTGTGCGGTCTAGATTGATTTATGCTCAAGAAGTATTCTTCAGTGCTCCACAGCATCTACTCAATAAGTTACAAAGTGTAGACTGCAAAGCATATAAACTTGCTCTTGGAGTACCCACACATACCTGCAACATTGGGACATACTATGAAATTGAATTTTACCTTTGAACGAATTTCGAAAAAGTGTCCTCCACCAAATTTGTTCTAAAGAACCTTTCACAAAAAAGTTTCTGTACAAATGAAGTATCTCTAAACTCAGATACAGATTTTTGCTAAAAGAGCAAAAGACATAAAATCAGCAAAATCTATTCAGTCATACACATCTACTCTTCTGAAAAAAACCAACATTAACCAAAGTAAAATAGCTATCAATCCGTCCTTTCCACCCATTCCCAAATGGGAACAAACCAAAGCAAATTATGACACAAACTATACTAAACTGAACAAAAACGATCCACCATATCTTTTAAAAAAATTATGTAAATTCTCATTTGGAAAATCAATATAATCATCTGCAAATTTTTACAGATGGTTCAGTGTTAGATGACCATAGAGCAGGAGCAGCTTTCATAATACCAAATTAAAAGTGGAGGATTATATTATCTTGGCAAACATTTGTCAATATTTACTGCAGAATTAGTTGCTGTTCTAATGTCCCTAAAGTATGTTTAAAGTCTTCCATAGAAAACTGTCAACTTTTACTGTGCAGTGATTCAAAGTCAGCCCTTTCTGCCTTTACAGTATCTAAATCCAAAGATCCGCTGTGAGACTATTACAGAAATTAATTATGTGACACATCTCCTATCAATGAAAAGAATAAATGTGACCTTCTGTTGGGTGCCCTCACATTGTGGAATTTCAACAAATGAGGATAGCCCATATTATCACACTTAGACAGTCAATCCCGAACCCACCCAAACTCATAGACAATGTGAAAATACACATCTAGAGAGGC
>JADBJO010015500.1:0-17500 GCA_016801955.1 Conus betulinus
GGTATCTGTTTGAATGCTTCATCAATTTCACGAAGGCTGCTATAGGTATCTGTTTGAATGCTTCATCAATTTCACGAAGGCTGCTGTAGGTATCTGTTTGAATGCTTCATCAATTTCACGAAGGCTGCTGTAAGGTATCTGTTTGAATGCTTCATCAATTTCACTGAGGCTGCTGTAAGGTATCTGTTTGAATGCTTCATCAATTTCACGAAGGCTGCTGTAAGGTGTCTGTTTGAATGCTTCATCAATTTCACAAAGGCTGCTGTAAGGTATCTGTTTGAATGCTTCATCAATTTCACGAAGGCTGCTGTAAGGTATCTGTTTGCATGCTTCATCAATTTCACGAAGGCTGCTGTAGGTATCTGTTTGAATGCTTCAGCGAATTCACGAAGGCTGCTGTAAGGTATCTGTTTGAATGCTTTATCAATTTCACGAAGGCTGCTGTGTAGGTATCTGTTTGAATGCTTCAGCGATTTCACGAAGGCTGCTGTAAGGTATCTGTTTGAATGCTTCATCAATTTCACGAAGGCTGCTGTAGGTATCTGTTTGAGTGGTGTAGATTGTTTTCCACTCGAACAAATTCTGCATGCTTCAAGTCCTCACTATTTGTGCATTTCGCGTTTTTGCCCTTCGCGTTTCCTTGCTGATATCATTTGGGTCTGTAATAGTCACACGTGAGCCGGAATAGGCAAAATTGCATCTCTTGTCTTCCTGCATCTCTTGGCTTCCGCCTCCGCCTCAGCTCTCCTTTCCACTCCTCTCTCTCTCTCTCTCTCTCTCTCTCTCTCTCTCTCTGTGATGGTAAAAACGCTTGAGACTTTGAATTAATTAATGGATTAATTTGCATATAACATATCCGCTTTTGTCTTATGCCGTGGTATTTCATTTCCTGTCATACTATCATTCTAATGTCACCGGTCTGAGCAAAAATATAAAGAAACTTGGAAAAGGAAGTTACCATGGTTTGTTGTGCTTGTCTTTCTTCTCTTCTTTGTATTCCATTTTTTTTTCTTTTTGATGCTTTTTTGTGGTGTACCGTCCTGTGTGCCACATCTGTGGCATAGCATCTTCCTCTGTGCCACATCTGTGGCATTGCATCTTCCTCTGTGCCACATCTGTGGCATTGCATCTTTCTCTGTGCCACGTCTGTGGCATTGCATCTTCCTCTGTGCCACGTCTGTGGCATTGCATCTTCCTCTGTGCCACGTCTGTGGCATTGCATCTTCCTCTGTGCCACATCTGTGGCATTGCATCTTCCTCTGTGCCACATCTGTGGCATTGCATCTTCCTCTGTGCCACATCTGTGGCATTGCATCTTCCTCTGTGCCACGTCTGTGGCATTGCATCTTCCTCTGTGCCACATCTGTGGCATTGCATCTTCCTCGGTGCCACATCTGTGGCATTGCATCTTCCTCTGTGCCACATCTGTGGCATTGCATCCTTGCCGCTCATTCCAACCCCTTGTCCACAACCACAGCCTGGCCCGGCCCGTCACAGCCCCGTCATCAGCAATCCACGAGGAGCAGTGACAGTCAAGTCCTCAAGAGGCAGCCCACCAGACGCGACTCTGCACAGCTGTCAAGTATCTTAGCAAAAAAAAAAAAAAAAAAAAAAAAAAAAAGAAAAAACAAACAAACAAACAAAAAACAAAGGCGCAATCAATGGTAGGTAGGCTCTCAAGTCTGACAAGCGAATTGGGCTAATGCGTAGGTCAGGCATCTGCCAAGTCGTAGCCACGAGACCCTCTTCTTAATTTTTCTCATCTTAGTTATGAATTCATTTATCCATCAGCTTAAAAATCATGCGCAGTGTGGTCTCAAAACTTAGCGGATGTGCTGTAGCGGATGTGGACTAGTCCGCACGCGGTGACGCCTCCTTGATGGCACTGAAAGTGAAACTGAAACATCGGTGATGTTCCGTGGTGCCAGAGCTAATCTAACATACGCAGGATACTACCTGTAAAGCCCTCTACTGACGATTATAAACGCTTAATCGCGTAGCCGCGTCTCTAAGCTCTACCCCCCGAGGGCACCACCGCTTCCGTCTGAAGACAGTCCCCATGAATTTACCGACTCCAGTGTCCTGACAGAATCAAAGGCCATAGACGTGAAGGGACAATCGAAGCTGAGGTCACCATGAGAGCCCGGGGGGAAGGGCTACGGATTTTGGGACGTTTTTGTGAATGCTGATCCATGCGCGTGAGGATGATGAAACACACTGAAGCTAAGATATCCATTCTGGTCAGCATGGCAGGGCTGTGCCTGTTTTTTATACTACGTCCCATCGTGAAGCAGGTCCGAGAGATACAAAACACCTGCAGTGTTAGTCAGAAGCTTTGAGAAACTTTCTCAGAGAAGCATTCATTAAGCGGATGAATTTCGACTGTGTGGTCCCAGTCTTCCCAACGGAGTCCACGGCAAACTCAGCTCTGGGTAGAAGCTGGTTGGGGCAGAGAAATTCCAGCAAATAAATGGCTCTGATGGAAATCGAACCGACAACCTTCCAACCGTGAGCTGATGATGCTAACCACTTTGATACGGTTGCTGGTTCCTTTCGTTCGTTATTTAATTCTTTTTCCATCTTTTTCCCCCCAAATAATGCTTTCATTATACTCGTTTCCCTCGTCGTCTGATTCTTTCGTCTTTCTTTCCTGTTTGCTCCTGCTTTATATCTTTATGCTTATCAACTTAAAACAATTCTTATGCGGTCTCATCTTTGCACATTCCGGGCCCTGGCCACAGCCACACCCTGGTTTAGTCTCGCTGCAGCCTCAGCACCGGCAAGCCACAGGGAGCAGCCAATGTCAAGTGGTCATCAGGCAAATGAGCGGTTGGTGGTGATGGTGGCGGTGTTGGGGGTGTGTGTGTTGGGGGGGGGGGGGGGTAGAGGGGGGGATCGCCATGACCTCCCTGCTCGGAATTCACCACGCTAGCCACTGTACTGCAGCTGCTGGTTGTATTTATCCATTGCTAACATTTCAAACAAACACTCACCAAACTAAGAAAAGCACCCAAAGTGCAAAATGACATAGGTTGAACAGACCGATGGTGTTTTGGATCCTTGAAAAACGTTCGAAGAAGAACAAAAATAGACAATTGACCTTTGCTTGTTCATGAAAACAAAAAGAAAGAAACGAAAACAAAACAAAACAAAAACAAACAAAATAAAGCAAAACAAAACAAAACAAAACAAAACACGGTAACAACAAATGTTGCCTCCGATTATTGGGGAAAAAAAAGGATAAAAAGCAGGCCTACGGAATCTGAGATGTAGGAAATATTATTGACAGTTTCTGTCTGTCTTTCTTTCTTCAGGTGCTTTTGTTCTAGCACTTACACTTTTTCCTTGTATTTGTCTGTGGCTTTTACTTTTTTTTTCTTTAAACGTCTTTCCTTGTTTTCGAGTTTCTTTCTTTCTGCCCACCCCCCTGCCCGCCCACTCTTCTTTTACCCCTCCTTTCCGTCACCCTTTCCGGTATCTCTCTTTTTTTTTCCATTCATTCATCAACGTCTTGATTATATTCATTTTGTTATTGTTTTCTTCCTGTCTCTATCAGCTCACGTTTCACCGTTTCCATAGCCAGAGATGAGAATGGAATGTGGGAAACAACACAGAGGCGCATGAGAATGCCAGTCCATAGGGTTCCCTGCAAACGGTGTGAGTTTGCTTCCTGTTGTTCGGTTTTCTTTCTAGTCTCTAACCTTCTTTCTTTCTGTTTGTGTGTGTGTGTGTGTGTGTGTGTGTGTGTGTGTGTGTGTGTGTGTGTGTGTGTGTGTGTGTGTATGTGTGTGTGTGTGTATGTGTGTGTGTGTGTGTGTGTGTGTGTGTGTGTGTGTGTATTTCTTTCTTTCTCTTTTTCTGAATATCTTTCTGTCTCTCTTTCTGATTTTTTTCTCCTTCTGTCCATCTGTCTGTCTGTCTCTCTTTCTTGCAATTCTCTCTTTCATTCTATCTGTAAATGTTTCTTGCACCGTTTTTTTTCCCTTTCTTTCACATCTTGTCGAGTATCTGTACCTTAGGAAGGGAGGGGGGGGGGGGGGGGGGGGGGGGGAGGCTATTCTTTTCTTGTCATGCATTCCTTCTCCATTCCTTCCTTTTGTCCCTTATTTCTTTTGATCTCCCACTCTTTTTTTTACCGTCTTCGGACCAGAAATCAACCTAAAAATGGAGTTTTTTACCATTGCAAGACACCGGCAGAAATGTCAGCCTATTACATTCCCTGTACGGTTTGTGTCACTGCTTTCTCTCTTTCTCTCTCTCTTTTTACCATGAGTTCTTTGCATCTTACTCTCTGCATTATTTCATGCATTCCTCTCTTTCTGCTTGTTGGTTTTCATTTCTTTCTGGTCAAGATTTTTCTCTGATACGTTTATTTCTTGTTACGTGTTTGGATTCTTTTTGTGTTCTTTTCTTCTTTTTTTTTTTCGTCTATTTCTTTCTGATCTGATTTCGTTCTTTTCTTTTTTTTTTTTTTGTTTTTGTTTCTGTTTTTATTGTACCAATCCATCGTTTTCTTTTTTCTTTTCCTTTGTTCTTTGTACTTCAATTGTGTGTTATTAAAAATTCCTCTAAATTCTTTTTTTTTTTTTTTTTTTAATTTTTTTTTTTGCTGTCCCAACCTCTGCACCACACCTCAGAGGCAATGCACCCACGCCGCGCATTCCGACACCTGTCCACAGCTACAGCCCGGTCGGCCCCGCTGCAGCCCCGGCACCGGCAATCCACAGGGAGCAGTCAATGTCAAGTCGTCGACAGGAACCCACCGGAGGAGACACTGCACTGCTGCAGAGAGTCACTTCAATGGTGTTTAGTGGCGCCTGTTCTGATCTAACATACGCAGGACACCACCTACTAAGCCCCCCTTACTGACGACAATAATTGCTTAGTCGCGGAGCCGGCGTGAGTGAGCTCTCCCCCCAGAGGGCGCCACCACGTCTGTCCAACGACAGCCCCCACGGACCCGCCGATACCGGCGACCCCGACGGAATCAAACCAAGGCCACAGATGCGGAGAGGACATCGAAACTGAAGTCACCATGAGAGCAGGGCATGAAGGGCCACAGAACTTGAGACTTTTTTTTTTTTATGCTGATCGATGAGAATGAGGATGATTAAGATGATGCTACTGATTTCCATTTCGGTCTGAGACTACATGACAGGGCTGTACTCTACGCTTCCTTTCCCTTTTCCTTTCCCAACCAGGCCCGAGAGATACAGGCACCTGCAGTGTTGGTTATGAAATTTGAGCAACACTCTCAGAAACGCATCCATTAAGTGATGAAACTCGACTGTGTGGTCCCAGTCTTCCCAACTGAGTCCGTACCAAACTCAACTCTGGGTAGGAGCCGGTCGCGGCAGAAAAAACCACATGTCTCTGATGGGATTCGAACCCACGACCTCCCAGCCGGAAGTCCGCGACGCTAACCACTTCGCCACGGCGGCTGGTACTTAATTCATTTTTTTATTTCTATCCTTTGCCTACTTCATTTCTTTTTTATTTTACATCTCCTTTCTTTTCTTTCCCATTTCATTTTGTTTTGGCGTTCTTGTCTTCCGTACTCTCTCGGTGACGTAACTTCCACCCTGCTCTTTCCGGTCACCTGACACAGAGCTCTACCCATGCTTATCCTTGAGGAAATAATGTCAGACGATTGAAATTCCCCGTGTGCCTAGAATGCAGTATATCTTTCTTTCCTTCTTCCGTTCCTGTTTCTCTTTCCGACGGTTTTTCTTTTCTCTAATCCTGTTTTTCTTCTGTCTCTCATTGTTTCGTTGTGAGTTTCTTTCCTCACTCTCGTTCATTCTCGTTTGATTTCGTTTCAGTTTCTCGTTGTCTTTTTTTTTTTTTTTTTTTTTTCTATCCACTCCCTTTGTCCTTGTTTATGTTTTTTTCCCGCTTTGTTGTCTTCTTCTTCTTCTTCTTCTTATCTTTCTAGCCTGATTTTACTTGTGCTGAAGTTTATTTCTTGCTTCATTTCAGGTCAATCTTTTAAATCTTCCAGCCAAGAGATTGCGAATGTTACACGGTTCTGCTTTTAAACATGCTATCTAGTTTAAATACAAACCATTGTAGCGAGGTGGTCTGTGACAACAACATGACTCGATTTGACTTCCAGCCGAACTACCAAACTCCAGCAGGAATGTTCTTTTTGTGGCTGTACATTTGACTCGAACTGTAGGGTAATTGAATTTTGTGTGTGAGCTGAATGCTTGTTCTCTCTCTCTCTCTCTCTCTCTCTCTCTCTCTCTCTCTCTCTCTCTCTCTCTCTCTCCTTTTTTTTTTTTTATTGCTGTCGGTCTGTCTGTCCCTCTGTCTCTCTCTGTCACTCTCTTTCTCTCTCAATTTTGCCGCACCAGTTCAGATCGTTTGGCTATAAGCTTTTCGCTCACTTTTTCTCTATCAGTTCTTCTCTGTCGTTTGTTTGTTTGTTTGTTTGTTTTTTTGTTATACCTTCGTTTTCGTATTTCTATCTCTCTTCTTCTTTTTTTATAACTTTTTTCTTACTGCCTGTGATTATTGTTTTAGTCCTGTATTCGTTTTCCTTTTTCTTTTACTCTATGATTTATAGTTATCTCCAAAGTTAAGTAGACACTGGAATTTGTGCCTGAGAAACTGCGCTGTCGAAAACCCAGTTTCTGAATTGCTTGTTTTCAGAGTTTGCCTATACTTATATTCGTCTGCGTATAGTGTACACGTGAGTCGAAATATGCATCCTCACACGCTTGTGTTTCTCTCTATCCTTTTACTCTTCTTCATTTCCGACTTGGTTCTGTCTGTGTGTGTCCGAGCCCTCCATCCCTGCCTCTCTCTCTCTCTCTCTCTCTCTCTCTCTCTCTCTCTCCTCTCTCTCTCTCTCTCTCTCTCTCTCTGTTGCCTTTTCGTGTATCATTTATATATTCATTTGGATAAACTGTTTTTGTTCGTGGAGGGTTGGTAAAAAAAGCTGCTTAATTACCCCTCATTAAAAATATTCCTCCATTCGACTTCGTTTCTCTCCCTATATCTCTGTATATTCTCCTTCTGCGTATTCTCCCTCTCTCTTTCGAATTATCGTCCTCTCCTTCCTCCTCGCTTATCTTTTCTCTCTATCCTGTCTATTCCCCTCGCTTCTTCCTACTCTTCTCTCATTCCCTTCTCGACTTGGTTCTCTCTGTTGTCTCGTCCTCAAATTCCCTCTCTCTTCTCTCTCTCCTCTATTCTCCTCTCTCTCGTATTCTCCCTCTCCTCTCCCTCCGCCCTCCTTCTCCTCCCCTCTCTCTCTCTCTCTGTGGCCTTATTTTTCTCTCTGTATCATCCTTTCAAACTTCATCTCCTCCTTGCTCTCCCTCTATCCTCCTCCATTATTGTTCTCTTCCACTGTTTTTGTCTCTGAGGCATGGTGTATTATCTCTTTCATTTCCTCTCTCCTCCCAACACTTCTCTCCTCTCTCCCCATTCTCCCATTCTCTCCTCTCCTCTCGCTATGTAAGCTTATTCCCATATTACCCTCTCGCTTAAAAATATTCCTTATTCGTCCCTCTCTTCCTTTCTCTCCCTCCTCTCTTCTCCTCCCGTATTCCATTCTCTTCTCGATATTTAAAGATATATTTTTTTAGATTAATTTATGTGTAACAATCGTTTTCCTTTATTTCTCTGATGCTATGTTAATTTCATTCTGTATTACACTGTTTTGTTTCTCTGCTTTGACTAATCTGACGAAAATAGTTTGGAAAAGGGTGCTACCATAGTAACGTTCTCTTTTCTTTTCTATCTTCTATTCCATTTTTCCTGTACTGCTTCCTTTTTGGGCTGTCCCATCTTCTGTGCCACAACAGTGACATTGCACTCACCCCGCTCAGTCCGACCTCTCGTCCACAGCCACAGCCTGGCGCAACTCGCCATAGCTACTGGCATCGCAATCCACAGGGAGCAGTCAATGTCGTCAAGTCGTCATGAGGCAACCCACTAGAGGAGACACTGCACTGCGTCCGTGTCACTTCGGTGGTGATCCGTAGTGCCGGATCTGATTCAACATGAGCAAGACACCACGTACTAGCGATAATAATGGCTTAGTCGCGGAGCCTGCGTGAGAAAGTTTTCCTTTTGGAGGGCGCCACCACTTCTGTCCGAAGGCATTTACTATTAACTGATCGAAATCAGTGACCTCCACAGACACAAATCAACATCATAGATGTGGAAGGCAATCGAATCTGAAGTCACCATGACAGCAGGGAAGAAGAGTCAAGGAATTTGATACATTATCTAACTGCTGATAAATGAGGATGGGGCTGATGAAGATGATGCTAGATTTTCCATTCTGGTCTGCATCTAAGTTTACTTTCGTAACATATCCCAGCGTTATCCAGGCCCTGGAGGTACAAATACCTGCAGTGTTTGGCAGGAACTTCGAGAAACACTCTCAGAGACGCATCCCTTTAAGTGGATGAAGTTCGACTGTGTGGTCCTGGTCTTTCCAACAGAGCCCCCTGGCAAACTCAACTCTGGGTAAGTAACTGGTCAAGGTAAAAAAAAAAAAAAAAAAAGAAAATCCAACAAATACACGTCTCTCTGATGAGAATAGAACCCTCGACCTTCCAGCTGGGAATCAATGATGCTAACCACTTTGCCACGGGGGCTGGTTCCAGTTCAGTTCAGTTCAGTTCAGTAGTTTTATTTAACGTCTTTTCATCACAAGATGATCTTAGACCTTTAAACTGCAATATACATTCCATTGTACTATTAGCACCTCCTCCCCAACCCCCCCCCCCCAAAAAAAAAAAAAAAAAAAAAAAAACCACTATTAACACACATATCTCAAATGTCTTTTTTCACAATAGTTTTTTGCAACTGGGGACTGAGCTATTTACCACACTATCAACATTGTCAGAATTATTTATGAAAATATTCTTCTCCTTATAAGCTGGGGTTAGTATAGGGCATTCAAATAAAAGATGACGAATTGAGATATTCTCCTGACATATACACGCTATACCTCGTGAATATTTTGTATTCCATGTATTTAACCGTAATTTATGAATTAATCTGGCTAGATATCTTGGACATGATGGCAGAACGAATAATTTCTCATTAAAATGTGTTTCTTCCGCATATATTCTTTTCCAATCGCTGGATCAATTCATGCGGAGAAAAATTTAAGACTTTGTTGAAGGGTGTTTCAAAAATTGTACAAAGCTCCATGCTTTGCCAATTTGTCTGCTAATTCATTCCCCTTTTAAGCCACAATGTGAAGGAACCCAGCAAAAATCAACTGCTATACCTCGGGAAAGTAAACAATGTAACAGATGCTTAATTTCAAAAAGAAAGATCAGTTCTAATTTTAGAGTTCCAGTGCTTTAATGATTGTAAAACTGATTTTGAATCAACACAAAATAACACACTATAAATGATACTGGCGTGTCATATAAGATGTAGTTCAGAGCTTTCATAATTTGCATATAGCTCTGATGTATAAATTGAAAATTCTCTGCCTAGATAGAAAGACTTTTGCACATTTAAGGATGGTATAGTGAATCCAGCACCACTGTCAGACGTTTCCATTATTGAACCATCTGTAAATACTTTTAAATGATTTGGATAAGTCTTTTCGAGATGTTCTCGAACTTCATTTACTAGAATATTTACATTGTCATCTTTCTTCAAAGTAGTATATTCATCATCAATTTTTGCGTTGAGATGCTCCCATGGGGGCATTTGAGGAACACAATAGGAACCTCCGAAATTGCATCAATATCAATATACTACATTCCGACATAAGCTCACAAGTGAAATTTCTAATTGGCTCTATGTATGATATTTTTAGACCTTTTGGGGTATTCCTTGTTGGAATCCATAAGAATTTCATCACTAACAGAGTTTTTTACAGATAGGCCTCTTACAACGTATTTGGACACACATCCAACGTTCGTTGTTCATTAAGAGGTAAAATGTTTGTCTCCTTATAGCATTTCACTGTGTTTGTGTGTGCACTGGAACACCCAAAGCTAATTTTAAAGCTTTACTATCTAAGCTTTGCAGTTTCTTTAAAAGGTAGTTAGATGCAGAGAAGTATACTTCCTGTCCGTATATTAATTTTGATCGGGACTAACGATGTATATAAATGTAAAAGTGCGGTACACAGTCTTGACCCCATGGTTGACAACATATAATTTTGAGCAAATTTAATCTTTTCCTAGCTTTATCTATCAAATTTTCCAATATGCTTTTTCCAATTCAGCTTCGGTGTTAAAAAACACTCCTAAGAACTTGACTGTTTGCTTATATTGTAGAACATTGTCGTCAAGAATAAGGTTGGGCAGAGCCTTTGGGTTTTCGCCATTATTAAAAAGCATTAAACAAGTTTTTTCTCACCAGATAATTCAAGACTGTTCTCTTTCATGTAAGCAGACAATCTGTCCAATTCTCCTTGATACATTGTCTGTATAGATTTTTTACTGCCCTTTTATTCGAGTGCTTCCTTAATGAAGTATAATCCAAATGGCAATATCATCTGCATACTGCACTACATTGGTGGTTTTGATAATGCCTTTGGGAGATCATGTATAAGGATCGTAAATAATAAAGGTGCAATAACAGAACCCTGGGGAATGCCCATATCTATTTTCCTGAATGATGAATATATTTTTCCAATTCGTGTACATATATTTCTTCCTTCCAGAAAGTTTTTTTATGTAATCATACATATTCCCAGAAATACCAATATTTTTCAGTTTATACAATAATCGAGCATGCCAAACACGGTCGTATGCTTTCTTTACATCAAAGAATGTAGCTAGTGTACTTTTTCTGCGTGAAAATTGCTTTTTTTATATGAGAAGTTAGTTTCACTGGTTCCTTTTGTTTCTTTGTCAGCTTCTTTTTTCTATTTTTTTTTTTACTCCGCCATAATTTTTCTGGAGTGTCAATTTCTCTCATCTTATCTGTCCGTCTTTGTTTGTTTTTCTTCATTTTCTTTCGGTTTATCTGTATTTATCAATTTTTTAAAAATCTATTTTGCTATCATACATTTAGTACCACTTTAGAAGTATTACCCCTACTCCTCTCATTCATTCCTTCTCCGTGTGTCCACAGCCACACCCTGGTTTTGTCCCGCCGCAGTACCGGCACCAGCAATCCACAGGGAGCAGTCAGTGGCAAGTCATCATGAAGCACACTAGCGGTTGATGGTGGAGGGAGTGGTGGTGGTGGTGGTGGGGGGGGGGGGGATGGGGGAGGGAGGAGGTGGCCACCACCTCCAGCCGGTACGCTGCCAATCTAAGGACTAAGTAATGGCGGCTGCTTTTATCTATCTAAGATTGAACACACTGGTCGAATATCAGATTCCTTAAAAGCTTTTGTAAGCGAATAAAAACAAACAAAAGAAGAAAAGCTAAAAAAAAAAAAAGACAATCGACTTCTGATTGGTCATGAAAAGGACAACACAACACAAAATAAAAAGTAGCACGGGAACAACAAATGTTGCATGTGATTATTAGAGAAAGAAAAAAAAAAAAAGGAAAAGAAAAGGAAAAAAGAAAAAAAAAAAAGATAAACGCAGGCCTACGTAATCTGAGATGCAGGAAATCCAAACGGCAGTTTTACTTTCTTTCTTTTCTTTTCTTTTCTTTTCTTTCTTTCTTTCTTCTTTCTTTCTTTCTTCATTCGCTTTTATTCTTTCATTTACATTTCATTTTCTCTGCATCTTTCTGTGCTCTGACATTCTTTTTTTCCCCAATGTATTTCCTTTTGGTCGCGTTCCTTTTCATCTGTCCATCCCCCACCCCTCCACCCCCCACCCCCACCCCCCACCCCCACCCCCCACCTTTCTACCTTTCCAACTCCAACTCTCCCACCCGAAACCTTGGCGGCTCGTCGCGTCTCTGGTCTTTTTTTTTTTTTTTTATTATTATTCCTTATCATTTTCTTGATTACATTGATTTATTCTTTCTTTCCTCCCGTCTCTACATACGTACGTTTCACCGTGTTGACAGTCAGATCCAAAACAAAAAGAACGAAACTTGAGATATGAACAGAGACCTGTGAACAGGCCAGTCCACTGAGTGTCATGTCACCCTTGAGCGCTTGCTTTCTGTTGTCTGTCTCTCTCTCTCTCTCTCTCTCTCTCTCTCTCTCTCTCGTGCTCTCTCTCCTCTCTCTCTCTCTCTCTCAGTTGTTTGCAGGAAAGGAAGAGGGAAATGTTTTTGTTCTGTTACCTCTCCCCCCTTGTCAAAAGACCTCTTTGGTAATGACAATAAAATATCAAAGTGTCAAAGTCTCTCTCTCTCTCTTTCTCTCTCTCTCTCTCTCTCTCTTTTCTTTTTGTTGTTTCCTTTTTTTTCTGTCATTTTGAATTTCGTTCTTTCTCTCTTCTGGATTCTTTTTTTTTTTTTTTTCTGTTGCTTGTCTTTCTTTCTTTTCTGAATTTGTCTTTCATTCTTTCTGAATTTGTCTTTCATTCTTTCTGAATTTCTCTTTCATTCTTTCTGTATTTCTTTCTTTCAGTGTTTCTGTATTTCATTCTTTCTGTATTTCTTTCTTTCTCTGTTTTCCCTTTCTTCAACCTATTGTCGAGTGTCTGTAGGGGATGGGGAGGGGAATGGGGGGGGGGGGGGAGAGGAGGTTCTATTTCTTTTTCGTTCCATTTTGTTCTTGCATTCACTTGCATTCAGAAGAGACCCCCCTCCCTCCCTCCCTCCATTCTCCCTGTCTCCTCTTTTTTTTTTTTCTTTTGATCTTTGTCTCCTTCCCCCTTTTTCTTTGGGTTTTTTTTTTCAAATTTTTTTCGTTTTTTTTTTTTTTTTTTTTTTTTTTTTTTTTTTTTTTTTTTTTTTTTTTTTTTTTTTTTTTTTTTCTTTTTTTTGCACGGTGTTCCGGAAACAGTTTAAGTAAAAGAATGGCGTTCTTGCCGTCGCAAGACACCGGCGGGAATGTCGGCCTGTATGGTGTGTGTGTGTGCGTGTTTGTGTGTGCGTGCGTGCGTGCGTGCGTGCGTGCGTGCGTGTGTGCGTGCGTGCGTGCGTGCGTGCGTGCGCGCGCGTGTGTGTGTGTGTGTGTGTGTGTGTGTGTGTGTGTGTGTGTGTGATTGCTTTCACTCTTTTTCTTTTTTTTTTTTTTTTTTTTTTTTTTTTTTTTTTTTTTAGCTTTCAACCTTCTTTTCTTTCTTTTGTACTTTCCTTATTATTTCTCTGCGTTTGTTTTTTTTTTCTCTGCATTTCTGTCCTTCTGTTTTTTTCACGGTTTTATTCAGCATTTTCCTCTCCTATATTTCTTGTAATGTGTTTGCATTTTTTTATAAACATTTTTTTTTTTCTGCCCATTTCTTTCTGTCTGGTTTCCTTCTTTCGTTTTTGTTGGTTGTATTCTCGTACTCTTTCGGTATATTCTCTTCCTTCATTCGCCTTTTCTACTTTTCTTTTCTTCTCCTGTCTGTCTATCGCTCTTTCAGTCTGACTGTCCGTGTGTCATTTCTCCCTGTTCTTATTTAGTTCGTCCTTTTCTGTCGACTCACTGTTCACCATTTTTCAGGCAAGAGTTAGCTAAGGAATGTTTTTTTTTGTTTTTGTTTATTTTTTTTTTAACCATTATTAGACGCTTGCAGTTACGTCAGCCTATTGGATTCCATGTATGCTTTGGGTGATTGCTTTCAGTCTTCGTCTCTGTCTGTCTTTCTGTCTTTCCTTCTTTCTCTCCTTCTATCTTTTTCTGTGTTGTTTTCCCTCCTTTATCAATCCCATAGCTTTCTTTCTTTTCTAAACCCTCTGTATGTCATTCGTGTGTCTTTAAAAAAAAAACCGTTTCTTTCATTATCATTGCTGTCTCGGCTTTCTCTGCTTTATTTCTTCCCTTCTCCTTTCTGTGCTTTCTTTTTCATTGTGTTTTTGTTGTTTGTCTTATCTTCCCCGAAGATGGAGTATGGCTGCCTTAATGGCAGGATAAAAAAAAACGGTCATACACACAAAACTCCACTCCCTTTGTAGGGCAGATGGGATTAATACTTGCCTGTCCATATATAGGAAGTGTCCGCAGGAGTATCAGCCTGCGTACGCAGAAGAAGAAGAAATGAGAGGTTGTCTTATCTTGTTTAATCGCTGCCACCTGTTCATTACGGACACCTAACACATTGCCCCGCCCCCCCTCCCCCCCCCCCCCCCCCCCCCCCCATCGTCATCGTCTTGTTCTGGAGGAAATAATAGACGATTATTGAAATCCCTCATGCAGTTAGAATGTGGTACAGTTTCTTTCTGTCTTTCCTGTTTCTCTTTCTGACTGTCTGCGGGAGGGGGGGGGGGGGGGGGGAGGCGTGGGGGGTGGGAGGTGGGGGGGTAGGTGCCGGAGGAGGGGGGGGGGTTCTAGTCCTGATATTTTTTCTCTTTGTCTCTCATTGTTTCATTGTGCGTTCCTTTTCCTTTGCTTTTTTTTTTTATCTTGTTTACTGTCATTTCCGTTTTTCATTATCCTTTCCTTTTTTTTTTTATTTTTCTCTCAGTTTCTTTCGTCCATATTTGGTTTTTACGCTTCGTTTTTTTTTTTTTCTTTTCTTCTTCTTCTTCTTTTAAATCTGTCTTGCGGTGTTTTCTTTCGTGTTCTATCGGTTATTTCTTTCTTAATAATGCCAGCTCCTTTTCTTGTTCTCAATGATCTTCCAGCCAACATAGAGTGAACGTCATACACTGCTGCTTTTGAAGTGCTCACCAGCTCAGTAAGAAGCACCGTGAAGAGCCGGCCTATGACCAACATGGCTGAATGTGCCTTCCGCCTGAAGTCCAGCAGGAATGTTCCTTTTTGTACCTGTGAATTTCATTCGAGGAACTGCCGCCTAATTGAATTGCATGCGTGCACTGAATGCCCCCTCTCTCTCTGTCTCTCTCTCTCTCTGTCTCTGTCTGTCTGTCTGTCTGTCTGTCTGTCTGTCTGTCTGTCTCTCTCTCTCTCTCTCTCTCTCTCTCTCTCTCTCTGCCTGCCAGTCCGTCCATCCGTCTGTCCGTCCGTCCGCCCGCCCCGACCGTCTTTGTTCTGTCTGTTTTCTGTCACTCTCTCTATCTCTGTCTCTGTCCCCCCCTCCCCCCTCTCTCTCTCTCTCTGTCTCTGTCTCTCTCTCTCTCTCTGTCTCTCTCTCTCTCTCTCTTTCTCTCTCTCTCTCCATAACTGCATTTTTTCTGTCTTAATTCCTCCCATCCTCCCTTTTCCTCATTGTTTTTCAATCTACTTTCATCATGTTCAGCCTATGTTTATTTCTCTGTCAAATTTCTTTTTCTTCCCCTTTCGTATCCTCCCTCACCATATGTACTTCTCTCTGCACATTGTAATTTTCTCTTCGAAGAACTCAACTCCCATCGTTGTTGTCTTTTTTCATATTTATTTTCTCTTTTTCACACTCTCTTTCTCTTGTTCCTTCCTTCGTTCCTTCCTGTCCTCTTTTCAACTCTTTGTTGTTGTTGTTGTTGTTCCCAGCAGCCTTCCGGACAAAGTCAAGGACAGAGCCTAGCTGTTTGTCAGCGCTGGGAGGCTGTGTAAATGCCAGACTATCAGATTCCCTGTGTGCTCTGTGTGCAGGGTGAAATGATGGAGGTCATGTTCGCGAGACGCCCTTGCCGTTGTGTAAAGAGAGAGAGAGAGAGAGAGAGAGGAGAGAGAGAGAGAGAGAGAGAGAGAGAGAGAGAGAGAGAGAGAGAGAGAGAGAGAGAGAGAGACCGACTGACAGTCAGACAAACGGAGAGCCTGACAGAATGATAGGCGTGATAGTTGAGAAACAAAATCACCTCGCGTTAATCACATAAAACTGGAACTAAAGAATTAACATTTGTCGAAGTACAAAGATTAATCTTTTATATCGGTGGGTCCCTGACTGAATAATATATAGTCTACTTCAGAACACGGAAAAAACTGTTAATGAATTTCGTGTGAAAGAAATGATTAAGATTGCTAGAAGATCGTTCAGAAAAAAAAAGCAGGCAGCTGTTGAGTTCACACAAATCTTGCAGCCGTCCTTTGGTATTCCGCGTTTACGCTTTATCAAACTTGTTTCATTTCAGGGAAAGTAATTGCTATTGCGGACAGAAGGAGTTATTGTTCGTGTACTTAACAAAACAACAACAACAACAAACAACAACAACAACAACAACAACAACAACAACAACAACAAACCAAGCAAATAAACAAAAAAACCCAAGGCTGTAGGAAACACAAAATGTCAATATTTTCATCTCTGGAAAGATCTGATATTTCATGAAAGTACAATGTTTTTTGTTTGTTTGTTTTTTTTTTTTCTTTTTTTTTTCTTTGTTTACATCGGACTTACAGTGTTTATGTTCACTGAAGAAATATATGAATTTATTGGTAATGTGTAAATAAACCTGAACGCCTCTCTCCACCACGCCTCTCTCCACCCACCCACACACCCACCCACCTCCTTCATCCCATTCATTTTTTTTTATTGCCAGGGAAAAGACAGTTGATACAGTTTATAGTGATTATCTCCCGTGTCCTTCGCTATCTAGGTGTAGATTTAGAATAAGCAGTTTTAGTCCAGGTCCAAACTGATAATCTATCTCCAGATCTAAAGAGTTCGTTGAAGGACCACACATGTGTGTGTGTGTGTGTTACAGTTTCGTTAAACACATTTTTTAAAATTACATCAACTAACTCCTCCATATGACACGGACAAACGAATTACAGGTAAAAAAAGAAACAAAAAACGAAACACACACGTTTCGAACGCTTAGGTCTTTTGCAGGCAAGATAAACAACACTCAGGACAACGAAAACCAAGAACAAGCGAACACTTATCTGGTCAAATTCGGCTCAAGATGGGCGTGGAATGAAACCAAGATAAGTGAGTGCTCGTTCTTCGTTATCATGCTCCGGATCGTTGTTTATATCTTGCCTGAAGATGACCAAAGAGGTCGAAACACGTCGTCTTTTGTCCTGTTATTCATTTCCCCATGTTGTCTGGCGGAGTTCGTTCAAGTACCTTTTAAAATTTGTTGAATTTCCGCCAATCACCTCACGTAGCAATTGACTTCGTTAAACAGGTTTTGTAATTTCTGCGTTATCTATCATCCCTTCAGACACGCAAATCACAATCTCCTTCATGTACGCAAAAATCTCTCGCTTCTGTCATGCAGGCGGAATAACATTGGTTGGCCATGTGAAAGCATATTAAAGAACGTGGCACGATCCAATACTTAGTCGTGCTCTGAACAGCATTTTTTTGATTATGTGGGTGATGCTGAAGCATGCAACGGGCGACAGAATGAGAGGACAGGTTATGAATATTCATAACGCCATTTCTTTTTTTTTGTCCGAGATCAAACGAATGATTGCGATTCTCCATTTCCAGACTTTGAAAATAAACCTGCTTTAACATTCATCCGACACACAATCACACACGCTAGCATGCACCCACGCACGCACGCACGCTCACACAAAAGCACGCAAGCACGTACGCACGTACGCACGCGCACACACACACAGACATGTCTGTGCGTTCCTATCATTCTGTATGTATCTTTACATTACACAGTCA
>JADBJO010015500.1:29967-43594 GCA_016801955.1 Conus betulinus
AACGCAAAAGAAAAACGCATGAATATAGCGAACAAAGGGAAGGAAACGGGGAAGGAAAAGGCCAAGGGGTAGGTTTGGGGGTAAAAGAGAGAGAGAGAGAGAGAGAGAGAGAGAGAGAGAGAGAGAGAGAGAGAGAGAGAGAGAGAGAGAGAGAGAGAGAGAGAAGGAAAAGGCCAAGGGGAGGTTTTGGGGTAAACGGAACGGACGAACGAACGAACGAAGATTTTATTGAGGTTAAAAATGGATAAGCAACAATAATGGCTTTTAACACCATGCCCTCACAAAAAAAAAAAAAAAAAAAAAATTGCGAATATATTTACGCACACACACACACACACACACACACACACATATATATATATTTACACATACATATATACATATACATACAGTTCATACACATACACATATGCATAAACAAACATACAAATAAATATGTACAACGCAAACTTGCACACAATGTATGTATGCAGGTGAGAGCATGAATGTTGATGCGCAGGCCCCCGGCCCATATTATAGGCAGATACCTACACAACACTTCCATACACACACATATATTTAAAAAGTCACGGGGAGAAAGGGCACACACCATAGAAACATTCTTTAACCTTATGAGTTATAGACAGACAATAGAAGGTAGACAGGCAACAGTTAGACAAAACAGACAGATATAGAGAGAGAGAGAGAGGGGGGATGGGGGGAGAGAGAGAGAGAGAGAGAGAGAGAGAGAGAGAGAGAGAGAGAGAGAGAGAGAGAGAGAGAGAGAGAGAGAGAGAGACTGACAGGCAGACATACAGACAGACAGATAGACAACAGGCAGAGAATACAAGCAGGCAGCAGAATAAAGACATAGAAGATGAGCAAAAAACGTTTGAGGAAATTGGATACAAATTACGACCCAAAAATGCCACAAAAGGTTAACTATAGCTTAGCATTAGATATTTATGATAATGTGTTTTAAACGTAGATAAGCTATTTTTATTTCTTATGTCACAAGGAATTGCATTCCAAAGTTTACCACCCGAATATGCTAAGGAAGACATGAATAGATCAATTCTGGGCCGGGGAATTGATATCACATGTTTATTACGAAAGGTGTTTATAAGGAATTTGGTACGTAGATAAGAAGGTGCAAGATTGTTCATTATTTTGTACATGAACACACCCTTATTGAAACGACATTTCTGACTGAATGGGAGAATCTCAAGTTCTTTATAGTCTGCAACTTGAAGAGATGATTTAAGGAGTATGATTTTTAGTGAACGTCTATACAAACGCTCCAGTGGTTTCAAGCAATTGTGACTGGCCATGTCCCAGCAAGTTGAAGCATATAGTCAATATCAGATTGTATATAGGCATGGAAAAATAACTTCCGAGAATGTTGGTCAAGGGAATGCTTAATTCTGTTTAATTGAAAATATCTTTCTTGAGATCTTCCGAGATAAGGCAGAAACATGATTAGACCAAGATAGATTGTTATCGATAGTGAGACCAAAGTAACTTATGTGAATCAATTTCTTCTATAATCTGATCGTAGAGATACAATGGAGGTGATCTAGTTTTCATGTTTTTGTCGTTTTTGCCTAGTTGATATCAACATAAATTTGGATTTCATAGGATGGAGGGCCATGTGATTTAGTTTGGACCACTCAATAAGATTATTTATATCTTTTTGAAGAGCACAGCATACCGAGTGTACGTTTTTACCTTTACTGTGGAGTGTCGTGTCGTCAGCAAATAGTTCACATGAAGAAGAAATAGCTAGAGGAAGATCATTTATATAAACCGAAAAAAAGGATAGGACCTAAAACTGATCTTTGGGGACACCATAATTCACTGGTAGGAAAGTGGATTTAGCAGAGGCTTTAAAAACTGACTGTTTTCTGTTGGTCAAAAAAGAGGATAATAGATCAAGAGATTTTCTGGATAGACCGTAAAATGCAAGTTTTTTTTACAAGAAGATTATGGTCAATAATGTCAAAGGCTTTTGCAAAGTCGACAAAAAGTACACCTGTAAATAGATTACAATTAATGTTTGAAAGCCAATGTTCGACTAAGTTGGTTAGTGCTGTATGACAGGAATGTTTTTTTCTAAAACCACACTTGGTTTGGATGAAATAGATCATGTTTAGTAAAGTGTAACTGAAGATTGCGTTTAAGATGATTATCCAGAGGTTTAGACAAAGTAGATAAAATCGATATTGGTCGATAATTTGAACAATCAGTTGGGTCACCGGATTTATAAACTGGTAGTACTTTGGCTACCTTAAAAGCTTGTGGATAGTAGCACTTTTCGATGCAAAGGTTGTAAATGTAGGTGAGATGCTCAGAGATATAACAGATGCAGATAATTTCAAGATTTTACTATCAATGTTGTCGAGACCACACAGTTAGATTTTTTTTAAAGAACGTAGTGCCATATACACTTCGTGTACACTTAAATATTCAAATCGAAGTTTGTATCTATGTGTTTAGAATCACAATAATCTTTCAACGATGATAGATCATTGTTTATCATGTGATCAGAGTTTATCGTTTTCTCTCAGCTATTGTTGAAAAATGTAAATTGAATTTTTCGGTGGATAAATCCATTCCCGAATGAACAGCAGTTTCAGATTTTTTTCCCAGATAATTCATTAATGGCTTTCCAGATGGATTTTGTATCGGTTTTAGAAGCAATAAGTTCTTTGAAATATTTTTTGCGAGTATATCTTTTTAGGGCAGTTACTTTATTCGTTGTTTCTTAAAACTGTCACTTTTCCCTGTAGACTGTAATAAATTATCCGAAGTTTAATGGCTGCATTGATTTCTTCGGTTAACCACTGTGGTTTGCCATCAGCTCTGACACGTTTTAAGTCTAATAGGGGCATGTTTATCATTACAGACAGAAAAAATACGATACCAAGTTTCAAGGGCCTCGTCGGGGTCGGTATATTGATAAACCTCTGAAAAATTAACAGAGCACAGGTCAGATAAAAGACATCAATATTTAAATGTTTTATAACAACGAGAAGATATGTATTGGTGGCTACATCTGGGAATTTTCGTTCCTTTTTTTGACCATGTTAAACAAACAGGAAAGTGATCACTAAGACCAAACACCGGTACAGAAGTTTCAATAATATTAGACGGGTCATTTACATATATATGGTCAATAAGTGTTTCAGACTGTGATGTTATTCTGGTTGGTGTGTTAATTAATTGTTTTAAATTCTGCAGTTCAAAGATTTTTTCCAGTTGTTACACGGTTTAAGTAAATCAATATTAAAAATCCAAGTAGTATTACCTCTGTTGCATAAGCGTATACATCCTCCTCCATCATGAGATCAAAGCGATCATACCATTCAACACGTTCTTCTGGATTTCTATACAGAAAACCTACTAAGACTGGTTTTGTCCCTTTCATACGAATCTCTATCCAAATGCACTCAATGCAGTATTTATCGAACAAGCTTATTTGTTTATAATTTACCGAGTTGTGCACAAATGTACCAGTCCAGTGTCCAGTTTAGCCATGGCATCTCTCCTAATAAGACTATAGCCTGGAATCGATACTAGATTGTCTGTTATAGCATCTGTTAGTCTTGATTCAGAGAAACCAAAGCAATGAAAATGATCATTTGAGTTTGATAAAATAATAGAGGGTATGTCTGACATTTTATTTAATAAGTGACATACATTTAGGTGACCTACTTTTAATCCAAATTTACTTAACCATTTCTCATTGCATTGATTGCTTGTCATAATGATCAATGACAGATAAGTGTAGGAGAGGCAAGTGATCGACACCTAAACATCCACACACAGTTGTACCAATTACCAAGATTCTAAGTATGAAAGTGGTGAAATGAGGACAAACACGACCTCAAAGAAAAGAAAGAAATACAAGTGTTACCTGATAAATTCAGGCAAAAACAACAAATGTAGAAAATGTAAAACAATATAAAGAAGAGGGGAAAAAATCAACAAGATGAGACAGACAGTTAACAATCAAAAAATGCACTTGGGTAGAGTCACTTGGCACCAATTACCAAAATGCAGCCAAGCAATATATCAAAATGCGAAAACAACAACAACAACAACACAAACGATAAGCAATTTTGTAATCCAAATCCTACAGTCAATAGACCACTGCAAGTCAGGTGGTCCGGCAATCTGTGACCCACTGCATAGTACCTGTGGGGGTACTCATAGACACACACACACACACACACACACACACACACACACACACACACACACACACACACACACACACACAAATACATGTACACACACAACTCTCATAGAGCGCAAGCACTTTATCATTTTGCGCCATATACACCACACACACACACACACACACACACACACACACACACACACACACACACACACACACACACACACACACAAACACACACACACACACACACACAACACACACACACACACACACACACACACACACACACACACTGAAATAGTCTATAAGACTAACAATCAATATATTCTCCTATAATCATTTAACCCCGTACTCCTCCCATGAACTTTCCCTTTTCTCCTCCAATCATCCACTTCTACTTCACACCCGATCCAGCCACATGTTACAATTTGGCACCGACATCATTGGACAGGCACTAGAGAGTAGTATCAAAAACAATCATGTAATATAGGCGGAAAACTGAAAATTTTGATACAATTTCCTTATTAGCACAAATAGGATGCCATTAATATGTTGGCAAAGTCCATTTTGTTTTATCGCCAATAATGATGTGGGAGGGCAAAGTCATGTACCTTTGTTGGGGTTTTATTTCGCTGAAAGAAAGGTTGGTATGGCTGAAATGACGCTGTTTTGTCAGCAGTTGAGACGCTATGTATAATAAATGTTCTGCATAAGGGTGGATCAGGTTAGAGGTGTTTGTTCCGTCGGTTCTCGAGCTGGCAGTCATGGGGGTATTTATGCCCGTTCGTTGGCGCTCAAGAATTGAAGGTCTGGGGGATGACTTTCCTGAAAATGATGGGGTGGGTTAGGAGAAATGATTTTGTCAGGAGGATGGTTATGATGGAGATGATAGCGAGAATTTGGAGTGATGTGTTCAGGGGGGTGGCTGGCTATGATGTAAAAAGTGGTGGGGGTTAGGGGGAGTTATCTGTTTAGGTGATGGTAATGTTGAAAATGATGAGATGGGTTTGGAGGAGTGATGCGTTCGGGGGGGGTGGCTATGTTGTAAGGGATTCAGAGGGTTAGGTGGGATGAGGGGCGGGGTCTCACTGGAAGACTTTGGAGGGAGAGGGGGGAAAATGACTACAGGACGCCAGGGGAGGGGGATAGGGGGGCAGACGTTCATCACCTATCAAACCTGTCGTTGGCCGTTCTTGGTAGCAGGTTTGGAAAGAGGGGTGGGAGTGGTTAAGGTCTGATGATCTGGGAGGGTAAAAGGACGTTGATTCATGTACCTGGGGAAGATAAAGGGGGGGCCATGCCTACTGTAATTCTGGCGATTTCTTGCTGCAGCGCTGCGCCATAGTCCTTTCATGTTTACAGCAAGTCTGGCAGTTCCTCTTGCATTTGGGTGTTTCACGTTGCTATACAATGTCATATCAGACGCAAACGTGGCGAAATTATCAAGGAAAATGACATTATGTAGTCCACATGCAGATTTCAAGTTTTGATTTGATGGTATGATCGTGTTGTTAAGTGTGATGTTTACTTCTTGCTGGTAGTATTGAACTAAAAACAACACGAGCCTGCGGAAAGGTCTTACAGCAGAGTACAATAAAATCGTTCCATGATTCCAGGGAAATGGGACCTGAGGGGCACGAATTGCTACCCACATGCATGATAACATCTTTGATGTAAGGTGTAACTGGGATAGTGAGGAGCCAGTTGCTAAGATCCTGTAATGTCATTCCAGGCACACATAATTTAAAAAGATGAACTCCACGAGGGGCGAGTCTTTTAGGGTCAATAAAACGAATAGCGGAGTCCCCGGCAAGTAGCATTGTAGCACTGCCAGGTACAGACATGTGATGTAACACTTCACTGGGGGATGGCTTCAACGGTGGATAATGTTGATTCATTTGTTTAGTCACGTCTAATGTCTTTTCAGGTGGGCGGGGGTCGGACAAAAAGGGTTTTATCATTATCACTCTGAGAGAGAGAGAGAGAGAGAGAGAGAGAGAGAGAGAGAGAGAGAGAGAGAGAGAGAGAGAGAGAGAGAGACAAACAGAGAGAGAGAGAGAGACAAACAGAGAGAGAGAGAGAGAGAGAGAGAGAGAGAAATTTTGATTCAGACATGCCTTAATATTATGGAAAATAAGAAGAAAGACGAGGAAAAAAAAAAACAGAAGAAAAAATGGAAGAGTAGGAACAAAAGCAACACACCATTATCCATCTCCCCCCCCCCCCACCAGTTGCTTTGGGAAAGTGAGTAAAGCGCACGTCAGTGATAGGCGAATTTTTTTTAATGTAATGTGTGTGTGGACTGTATGGCTGTTGTGCATAAACGTTATTTGTTTGGTGTTGTGATTTTATGAATATCTATCCGATAAACGATCCACTTTTTTCCCCTAGTGTCACACTCCGCTGTTACCATTTCTTCTAGTAATTTCATTCTTTAGTTGTTTTATTCTGTCTATATGTTTTCTGTCTGTCTGTCTGTCTGTGTTTCTGTCTGTCTGTCTGTCTAAATTGTCTTCCACATATCTGCTGTGTTTCTTTCGTCTGCCTGCTGGTTTTCTTTTGACTAAAGTGTATCGTTGAGTGGATTATTTGGTGTATATGTGTTTTCCATGTGATCTGTTCTTACATGAAGCCTCTGACTACCCAGTTGACCTAGAATATATGTGCTTCGTATGTGATCAGTTGGGACTGGTTTTACACTTACAGTCCCTTCATTCACAGGATGATTTGTGATGTTTGTCACGTGGACTACCTTCAGTGAGTGGACCACCTGACTACATGTGCTTCAGATGTTGTGATTTGTGATGTTTCTCACGTGGAGTACCTTCAGTGGTAGATGACCTGGAATATAATTACTTCGATTGTGGTGATTTGTGATGTTTTTCACGTGGAATACCTTCAGTCAGTGGATGAGCTGGAATATGATGTGCTTCGGTTTGTGATTTGTGATTTGTTTTCACCGGAATACCTTCAGTCATTGGAGTACGTGATATGTGTGTGCTTCGCCTGTGATGTGCTTTTCGCTTGAATTACCTTCACTGACTGGATTAGTAGGTGATTTGTGTTTCTTGTGTGGTGAAAAGTGATTCTCCCCACACTTGGAGTACCATCAGAAACTGGATTACTCGGACTACATGTGCTTCAGATGTGGTGTTTTTCACGTGGAGTACTTTCAGTAAGTGGATCACCTGGACTACATGTGCTTCAGATGTTGTGATTTGTGATGTGTCTCACGTGGAGTACCTTCAGTGAGTAGATGACCTGAAATATAGGTGCTTCAGATGTGGTGATTTGTGATATTTCTCACGTGGTGAACCTTCAGTCAGTGGATGAGTTGGAATATTGGTGCTTTCGTTGTGGTGATTTGTGATATATTTTTCACTCGGAATGCCTTCAGTCATTGGATTACGTGATATATGTGTGCTTCGGCTGTGATGTGTTTTTCACTTGGATTACCTTCAGTGTCTGGATTAGCAGGTGGTTTGTGTTTCTTTTTTCTGGCGAAAAGTGATTTTCCCCACACTTGGAGTACCATCAGAATCTGGATTACCAAGAGTACATGTCCTTCAGTTGTGGTGAATTGTGATGTTGTCACGTGAAGTGTCTTCAGTAAGTGGATCTACCTTGAGTACATGTGCTTCAGATGTGGTGATTTGTGATGTTTCTCACGTGGAGTACCTTTAGTCAGTAGATGGCCTGAAATATATGTGCTTCAGATGTGGTGATGTGTGATGTTTCTCATGTGGAGTACCTTCAATCAGTTGATGACCTGCAATGTGATGTGATGTCTTACGTGGAGTAGCTTCAGTCAGTGGATGAATTGGAATATATGTGCTTCAGATGTGATGACTTGTGATGTGTCTCATGTGGAGTAGCTTCAGTGAGTAGATGACCTGCAATATATGTGCTTCAGATGTGGTGATTTTTTGTGGTGTTTCTGACGTGGTATGCCTTCAGTCAGTGGATGAGTTGGAATATATGCGTTTCGGTTTTGGTGATTTGTGGTGTGTTTTTCACTCGGAATACCTTCAGTCATTGGATTACGTGATATGTGTGCTTCGCCTGTGATGTGTGTTTCGCTTGGATTGCCTTCAGAGACTGGATTAGCAGGTGGTTTGTGTTTCTTGTGTGATGAAAAGAGATTTTCCCTACACTTGGAGTACCAGGAATACCATCAGAAACTGGATTACCTGCACTACATGTGCTTCACATGTGGTGATTTGTTTGTGATGGTTCTGACGTGGAGTAGCTTCAGTGAGTAGATGACCTGGAAAATATGTGCTTCAGATGTGGTGTTGTGATTTGTGATGTGTCTCACGTGGAGCAGTTTCAGTGAGTAGATGGCCTGGAATATATGTGCTTCAGATGTGGTGAGTTGTGATGTCTCTCACGTGGAGTAGATTCAGTGAGTAGATTACCTGGAAAATATGTCCTTCAGATGTGGTGATTTGTGATGTGTCTCACGTGGAGTACCGTCATTGAGTAGATGACCTGGAATGTAGGTGCTTCAGATTGGTTATTTGTGATGTTTCTCACGTGGAATACCTTCAGTGAGTGGATGAGTTGGAATATTGGTGCTTCGGTTGTTGTTGTGATTTGTGATATGTGTCTTCAACTCGGAATATCTTTCAGTCCTTGGACTACGTCATATATGTGTGCTTCGCCTGCGATGTGTGTTTCACTTGGATTACCTTCACTGACTGGATTAGCAGGTGCTTTTGCGTTTCTTGTGTGTGAAAAGTGATTTTCCCCACACTTGGAGTACTATCAATCAGATTCTGGATTACCAAGAGTACATGTCCTTCAGGTGTGGTGAATTGTGATGTTTGTCACGTGAAGTGTCTTCAGTAAGTGGATCTACCTTGATTACATGTGCTTCAGATGTTGTGATGTTTCTCACGTGGAGTAGGTTCAGTCAGTAGATGGCCTCCTGGAATATATGTGCTTCAGATGTGGTGATTTGTGATGTGTGTCTCACGTGAAAGTACCTTCTTCAGTGGGTGTTGAACTGGAATATATGTGCTTCAGTTTGTGGTAAATTCGTGATGTGTCTCACATGGAGTAGCTTCAGTGAGCGGATGAACTGGAATATATGTGCTTCAGATGTGGTGATGTGTGATGTTTTTCTCATGTGGAGTACCTTCAATCAGTTGATGACCTGCAATGTGATGTGATGTCTTACGTGGAGTACCTTCAGTGAGTAGATGAAGTGGAATATATGTGCTTCAGATGTGGTGATTTGTGATGTGTCTCACGTGAAGTTGCTTCAGTGAGTAGATGAACTGGAATATATGTGCTTCAGATGTCGTGATTTGTGATGTTTCTCACGTGGAGTACCTTCAGTCAGTGGATGAGTTAAATATATGTGCTTCGGTTGTGGTGATTTGTGGTATGTTTTTAAACTCGGAATACCTTCAGTCATTGGTTTTACGTGAGATATGTGTGCTTCGCTTGTGATGTGTTTTTTCGCTTGGATTACCTTTACTGACTGGATTCGTAGGTGGTTTTGTTTGCTGTGTGGTGAAAAGTGATTTCACCCACACTTGGAACACCATCAGAAAAACTGGATCACCCGGACTACATGTGCTTCAGATGTTGTGATTTGTGATGTTTCTCTTCTGGAGTAGCTTCAGTGAGTAGATGACCTGGAATATAATTACTTCAGATTGGTTATTTGTGATGTTTTTCACGTGGAGTACCTTCAGTGAGTGGATGAGCTGGAATGGATGTGCTTCGGTTGTGGTGATTTGTGATATGTTTTTTCACCGGAATACCTTCAGTCATTGGAGTACGTGATATGTGTGTGCTTCGCCTGTGATGTGCTTTTCGCTTGAATTACCTTCACTGACTGGATTAGTAGGTGATTTGTGTTTCTTGTGTGGTGAAAAGTGATTCTCCCCACACTTGGAGTACCATCAGAAACTGGATTACTCGGACTACATGTGCTTCAGATGTGGTGTTTTCACGTGGAGTACTTTCAGTAAGTGGATCACCTGGACTACACGTGCTTCAGATGTTGTGATTTGTGATGTGTCTCACGTGGAGTACCTTCAGTGAGTAGATGACCTGAATATATGTGCTTCAGATGTGGTGATTTTTTGATATTTCTCACGTGGTGAAACCTTCAGTCAGTGGATGAGTTGGAATATATGTGCTTCGGTTGTGGTGATTTGTGATATATTTTTCACGGGAATACCTTCAGTCATTGGATTACGTGATATGTGTGTGCTTCGCCTGTGATGTGTTTTTTTTCGCTTGGATTACCTGCACTGACTGGATTAGTAGGTGATTTGTGTTTCTTTGTGTGGTGAAAAGTGATTTCCCCACACTTGGAGTACCATCAGAAACTGGATTACTCAGACTACATGTGCTTCAGATGTGGTGTTTTCACGTGGAGTACTTTCAGTAAGTGGATCACCTGGACTACACGTGCTTCAGATGTTTGTGATTTGTGATGTGTCTCACGTGGAGTACCTTCAGTGAGTAGATGACCTGAAATATATGTGCTTCAGATGTGGGATTTTTGTGATATTTCTCACGTGGTGAACCTTCAGTCAGTGGATGAGTTGGAATATTGGTGCTTCGGTTGTGGTGATTTGTGATATATTTTTCACTCGGAATGCCTTCAGTCATTGGATTACGTGATATATGTGTGCTTCGGCTGTGATGTGTTTTTTCACTTGGATTACCTTCAGTGTCTGGATTAGCAGGTGGTTTGTGTTTCTTTTCTGGCGAAAAGTGATTTTCCCCACACTTGGAGTACCATCAGAATCTGGATTACCAAGAGTACTGTGTCCTTCAGTTGTGGTGAATTGTGATGTTTGTCACGTGAAGTGTCTTCAGTAAGTGGATCTACCTTGAGTACATGTGCTTCAGATGTGGTGATTTGTGATGTTTCTCACGTGGAGTACCTTTAGTCAGTAGATGGCCTGAAATATATGTGCTTCAGATGTGGTGATGTGTGATGTTTCTCATGTGGAGTACCTTCAATCAGTTGATGACCTGCAATGTGATGTGATGTCTTACGTGGAGTAGCTTCAGTCAGTGGATGAATTGGAATATATGTGCTTCAGATGTGATGATTTGTGATGTGTCTCATGTGGAGTAGCTTCAGTGAGTAGATGACCCGCAATATATGTGCTTCAGATGTGGTGATTTGTGGTGTTTTCTGACGTGGTATGCCTTCAGTCAGTGGATGAGTTGGAATATATGCGTTTCGGTTTTGGTGATTTGTGGTGTGTTTTTCACTCGGAATACCTTCAGTCATTGGATTACGTGATATGTGTGCTTCGCCTGTGATGTGTGTTTCGCTTGGATTGCCTTCAGAGACTGGATTAGCAGGTGGTTTGTGTTTCTTGTGTGATGAAAAGAGATTTTCCCTACACTTGGAGTACCAGGAATACCATCAGAAACTGGTTACCTGGACTACATGTGCTTCACATGTGGTGATTTGTGATGGTTTCTGACGTGGAGTAGCTTCAGTGAGTAGATGACCTGGAAAATATGTGCTTCAGATGTGGTGATTTGTGATGTGTCTCACGTGGAGCAGTTTCAGTGAGTAGATGGCCTGGAATATATGTGCTTCAGATGTGGTGAGTTGTGATGTCTCTCTCACGTGGAGTAGATTCAGTGAGTAGATTACCTGGAAAATATGTCCTTTCAGATGTGGTGATTTGTGATGTGTCTCACGTGGAGTACCGTCATTGAGTAGATGACCTGGAATGTAGGTGCTTCAGATGTGGTTATTTGTGATGTTTCTCACGTGGAATACCTTCAGTGAGTGGATGAGTTGGAATATTGGGTGCTTCGGTTGTTGTGATTTGTGATATGTCTTCAACTCGGAATACCTTCAGTCCTTGGACTACGTCATATACGTGTGCTTCGCCTGCGATGTGTGTTTCACTTGGATTACCTTCACTGACTGGATTAGCAGGTGGTTTGCGTTTCTTGTGTGGTGAAAAGTGATTTTTCCCCCACACTTGGAGTACTATCAGATTCTGGATTACCAAGAGTACATGTCCTTCAGGTGTGGTGAATTGTGATGTTTGTCACGTGAAGTGTCTTCAGTAAGTGGATCTACCTTGACTACATGTGCTTCAGATGTTGTGATGTTTCTCACGTGGAGTAGGTTCAGTCAGTAGATGGCCTGGAATATATGTGCTTCAGATGTGGTGATTTGTGATGTGTCTCACGTGAAGTACCTTCAGTTGGTTGTTGAACTGGAATATATGTTCTTCAGTTGTGGTAATTCGTGATGTGTCTCACATGGAGTAGCTTCAGTGAGCGGATGAACTGGAATATATGTGCTTCAGATGTGGTGATGTGTGATGTTTCTCATGTGGAGTACCTTCAATCAGTTGATGACCTGCATGTGATGTGATGTCTTACGTGGAGTACCTTCAGTGAGTAGATGAAGTGGAATATATGTGCTTCAGATGTGGTGATTTGTGATGTGTCTCACGTGAAGTTGCTTCAGTGAGTAGATGAACTGGAATATATGTGCTTCAGATGTCGTGATTTGTGATGTTTCTCACGTGGAGTACCTTCAGTCAGTGGATGAGTTAATATATGTGCTTCGGTTGTTGTGATTTGTGGTATGTTTTTTAACTCGGAATACCTTCAGTCATTGGTTTACGTGAGATATGTGTGCTTCGCTTGTGATGTGTGTTTTTCGCTTGGATTACCTTTACTGACTGGATTCGTAGGTGGTTTGTTTGCTGTGTGGTGAAAAGTGATTTCACCCACACTTGGAACACCATCAGAAACTGGATCACCCGGACTACATGTGCTTCAGATGTTGTGATTTGTGATGTTTCTCTTCTGGAGTAGCTTCAGTGAGTAGATGACCTGGAATATAATTACTTCAGATTGGTTATTTGTGATGTTTTTTCACGTGGAGTACCTTCAGTGAGTGGATGAGCTGGAATAGATGTGCTTCGGTGTGGTGATTTGTGATATGTTTTTCACCGGAATACCTTCAGTCATTGGAGTACGTGATATGTGTGTGCTTCGCCTGTGATGTGTTTTTTTCGCTTGGATTACCTGCACTGACTGGATTAGTAGTAGGTGATTTGTGTTTCTTGTGTGGTGAAAAGTGATTCTCCCCACACTTGGAGTACCATCAGAAACTGGATTACCCGGACTATATGTGCTTCAGATGTGGTGTTTTCACGTGAGTACTTTCAGTAAGTTGATCACCTGGACTACACGTGCTTCAGATGTTGTGATTTGTGATGTGTCTCACGTGGAGTACCTTCAGTGAGTAGATGACCTGAAATATAGGTGCTTCAGATGTGGTGATTTGTGATATTTCTCACGTGGTGAACCTTCAGTCAGTGGATGAGTTGGAATATTGGTGCTTCGGTTGTGGTGATTTGTGATATATTTTTCACTCGGAATGCCTTCAGTCATTGGATTACGTGATATATGTGTGCTTCGGCTGTGATGTGTTTTTCACTTGGA